>JABXWE010001361.1:0-44752 GCA_014611495.1 Limonius californicus | reverse complement strand
GAAGAATCATCGGGCCAATCAGTTAACTCCCAGGCATTGTTGTCTGCAAAAGACTGTAGCTCCTCCGACATGGCCTGCCTCCACATGTGAGCATCATCCCTCGACATAGCCTCCTCTACTGTGACTGGATCATTCCTACAACTTGATTCATTCAAGCATGCGTACGTAACAAAGTCTTCAAACTCTTTCGGCTTCGGTTCTCTCTGCGATCTTCTAAGTTCTTGGGTTCTCTCTGGAATATCCACTCCATTTTTTACCACAAAATCTTCATCACTAGAATTCTCATCTGCAGATTCATAATCTGTTAGGTTTTCATTGTTTTGATCATCTGTAGACTGCCTATCCACTGAATCCCCTGTAGACTGCCCATCTACTTGATCAGCCCCCACTGAATCTGTTGATTCTTGTAACTCATACACCGCCGTCTGTTCTTGTTCATTCCTCGGTTCTTCTACAACGATGTCTCTACTGATCACTACCTTCTTTTCAATAGGATCATACAGTCTGTAGCCTTTTATATTGTCACTAAATCCCACTAAATACATTTTTTGTGACTTCTTGTCCCATTTGTGTCTTTTTTCTTTGGGAATATGCATCATGACCTCGCTTCCAAATATTCGTATGCCACTAACATTTGGTTTCTTGTTCATCCACATTTCATAAGGTGTTTTGTTGATTCCAGAAACTGCCGAACGATTTCTTAGATAAACGGCTGTACCGACTGCTTCGGCCCAAAAACATTTCTCAAATTTTGCATCATAAAGCAAGCAACGAGCTTTTTCAACAATAGTGCGATTCATTCTCTCACTCATACCATTCTGTTGAGGCGTATAAGCATTTGTTTGTTGATGCAAAATCCCGTTTCTCTTAAAATAATCACTGAACTGTTTAGAAGTGAATTCTCCACCTTGGTCACTGCGAAATATCTTAACTTTTGTTCCTTTCTGATTCTCAACATAGTTTTTAAATTCTTGAAATTTTTTAAACGCTTCATCTTTATTCTTGAGAAAATATACAAAAGTCATTCTGGTGTAATCATCTTCCAAGATCATAAAATATTTCGAACCTCCAAGTGAAGTTACTTCCATTGGTCCACACAAATCTCCATGGATAACTTCTAATGCATCATTAGCTCTATTACCTTTATGATTAAAAGGTAATCTAGTCTGTTTACCTTCACAGCAAACCTGACATAAACCACTTTTGTTTAAATTTCCTTTGCATTCAAAACCTTCAACAAGTCCATTTTTCATGAGATTTAAATCTTTATAATTTAAATGACCAAAACGTCTGTGCCATATATCTCCTGTTACTGCTAATCCTGCTACTAAATTTAAGTGTGGCTTCACAAAGTTTAACTTGTAAACGTTATCCACTAAATCAGCTGTAGCAATCAGCTGGCGTCTACTATTGTATATCTTACAGCCATTTTCATGAAAAATAACTTTATTATTGTTTTTAATCAGTTGACTAACCGATAGAAGATTTGTTGTCAATTCAGGTACATAAAGAGCATTATAAATCGTAACTGCATGTTTTTCTTCTCCAATTACTGTTGTGAGATCTATATCTCCTGTGCTTTCCACTGCTATCTTACTTTTATTCGCCACTGTAATTTCTTTCATTTCGACTTCATCGTGCACATTTTTTAGCCAATCTTTTCTTGCTGTCAGATGAACACTGCATCCCGAGTCAATGTACCAATCCGATTTGTTAAATTTACCAGTTAAAAATACTGCACTGAGTGCACTAGACGAATCTTCCCTATTTTTCTTATTTTCTGGACATCGGCTCATATAGTGCCCCTGCTTTTTACATTTATAACAAGTGATTTCGTTTTTACCTGATTTTTGACTCCTGTCAAATTTATCTTTGTTAATTTTCTTAGTGCTGCCATCCTTGTTCCACTTTCCTGAAACTTTGTTAGCGAATGCACCAACCGTCGAACTCTCAGCGCCACCTATACTCATATCCAGCAACTTGGATTTAATGGCATCAGTTGTAATGCTGATTCCTGCATGTTCGATTGCGATAACCATTGGTTCGAATTTCTGTGTTAAACCTGCAAGCATTAAACTACCTATGAATTCCTCACTTAGTTTAAAACCACATCTATCTAATTTTTGAGAAGTGTCAATAATCTGATTCACATAAAATTCCATAGATTCAGTTTTCGAGTCTTAACGAAATTAATTTGCGAAGCAATCCAATTTTACGCGCGAAACCGGTGTCTTCATAGAGTTTCTTTAGCTTGTCCCAAACATCTTTTGCCGACTTAGATTCTTTCACGTGAATAAACAACGAAGGATCTAACGTCAAGATTAATTTTGCTTTAGCTTTGCTCAGTAACACGGTATCTTGCTCGGTATCATCGATGCACTTCGATAAACCTTCCAGCACAAACACATTTTCTACTGCAAATGCCCAATCTGAATAGTTTTCGCGTCCCACTAACTTTGGAACACTATTTAGATAGTTCACCGCCATCGTATGCAACTGAAAACGATACGTTATACCCAATTACCACACTTTTAACGCAATATTACGCAATACTGGACGCATAACCTGTTCGAGAGGTAAATAAAACTACCGTATACTTCAGTATCTGCAGACAGACTACTATCTTTTATTATGCACACACACAGTGTTGCCAACTTTTATATGTAACAAATTTTTAAGATACATCCAACATTTTAAATATTTACCAGTATGAATAATAAATAAATGTCTTTCTTAAACTGCTTGTTTTTATTCCTAGAGGTAGATAAGCTCCTCAATCCCTTTGAAATGTATTTGTGGTCGAACTGACCGGCCCCACTCTTTCTAAAACCAAATACCTTTTATCTAACTTCTGAGAAAGCGAGAGACCGCTCTTGCAATGTGGCAACAATGCTAAATATGTTTTGGTCCGACCATGGCTAATGTTCTAGTGGAAGTAGAAAAACAGAAAGTGCGGTGAGTTTCTTTACTTATCCCAGAATTATTTGCAAAATGTGGGTATGCAACCCAGTTAACGCTAGCACGCTTAGCTCCGTAAGGCTAAGCCTCTTCTAATTATATGCTCTTTGGTTTCAGAGTACTTACCTAATAAATGTTCGAAGTGAGCACCACCAGCTAGATGTTTGTGTTACGTAGTTGCTTTTATAAGATATGCTCTCTGTAAGAAATTGTAAATATCTAATCATGTGTTTAATAATATGGTAAAGGGATAAATTCTTTGTATCAGTAGGTAGATACATGACAGATCTATAATATATTAATTAATATCACGAAAATTCTTACCTTTTAAATTGTTGATAAAGTTTGATAAGGTTTTACAATAGTTGATATTTTTACATAGGAAGAATGTATGCAACACATCATGCAGAGATAACCGATTACACATAGACAATCAAACACACAAAGCCTTCCCCATCGAACATTTGTAAAAATAAATTACTATAGTAAAAAAATTTAATCCAAATACCCAAAAATAACAAATGTACATAAAATCGTAACCTTATTTAAATAGATATTAAAAATTCTATCACAATATAATAGATAAAATTAGACACCAAGCCGCTTATTGCACTTTTGGCTTCTTAAGAAATCCAATTTGTCTCAGATATCTTACAATAAAGGGGGTGGCTCCCAGGGTGATACTAATTCGTACAGGTGCAAACACTTTGTGAATGGCGTAAGCGGTTACAAAAGTGCCAGCATTTGTGGCGGCACTACCACTAACCCCCAATGGAATAAGAAGCTTTCCCATGTCTATACCACTAAAAAAATACGTATGTTAGTACAAATCATTCTCTAATAATTACAGCTTCTTCAAGGTTTACTCAGAAACTTGCGATTTTACAAACCTTGAAACTAAAATGTAGCAGGTTCCTAATGAAACTAAGGATATTCCAACATGAAAAATAATAACAGTGCTGCCGTATTCTTTAACAGCACGCTTCAGTTTATCTTTACGTGATAGCACAGGTTCAGTGTCTGGTGTTTTCATGCTTTCGTAACGACTGGCGAATATTTCATCTTTTTGAAGCCTGTTAGTAAGCGTATAATACGTTTGTATACTTTGTGTCATTAATATATTGCTGTAACGAGACTTTTGCACTGTAAATTGTGGAAAAGATTGTCCTATTTCACTGATGATAAGACCTGATAAATTGTTTGGTGAAGACATCAAGCTTGCAGTTGGATATTTGAAATGGGTTGTTTTGGATATTTCTGCATTTTTGTTGATTAATGAACTATTTATCCCAATATAACCTAGAAAACTGATATTTCAACAGAAAGGTTAGTGTTTAAGTACAACTTACCTAATATATTTTGCTGCTTAACGTAACTACTCGCAGATTTGCTTACATTAAAAAGTTTTCCTAGAGAATTCATTATCACATTAATTTTTGTACCTTTTAACTGCTCGCCTGTATTTTGATGACATTCAAAAAAATATCAACACAGGCAACACATCATTAACTGACCTTGGCCTTCAAAATTGTCCAGTAGCCAGTGGCGTAGACACTAGTGGTTCAAATGCTTATTGGGGACGTCTTAATCTGTCTTGGGGCAACTGGCAAGTACTTGTTTTCAGAATGTATGTACAGCTACAGATAACAAAATTCTAATTACATTTTCGAACTACACTTACATTCACGTATTAGACAAATGTCCCTTGCATCTAAACGTACATATCAATTCTGTGTAACGAAAATATTAGTAAAATATGTATTTTCTGTAAAGAAGAAATTATATAAACAAATATATTTTGTTCAGGGATATACAACCAACAGATGACTGCGCTATAGAAAAATGTTCTTAAATTTTTAAACATATAAAAGTTGCTTACAATAGTGAATATTTTGTTGTATCTATTGGTTTTTATACTGAACGTACATCTAATTCGGTAATGTAAAGTTTTGACTGGTAGCAATCCCACACTTTTTGAGAAAAAATATTTAAAGTTCAAAACATTTAACGCAACCAGCTGTTAAATTATATCATTCCCATCTCATGTAATACAATTTTCAAATATGAACGCTATGCATAGCATATAATTTGTGTATGATTTTATGCACAATTTTGATGAATAGTGATGATCAGAACCTGTTGTAACGGTATTTTCGCCTAGGTTGTCCGCAACCCATTTCACACTGGGTCAGGAGTGTTTATTTGGAGTTTCCCTCACTCTTTCTCCAGCATTTTAGGTACTACGCATGTTTGATTTTAGATAAACAGGATTTCCAGTGATTATTCTCTGCGTCTGACAGAATAGGAACGTGTCGTTGAATTGGTTTTTCCCGTTAAAGTGTTTGTCACTTTGAGTTCATCTCGATTTTGTGGGGAAATCAAAGATTATAACGTGATCTTTAGTTGATTGTTGGATTTACGTTATGGACATTTATGTCGCTTTAATCAACGTTTCGATTCTTTTATAATTTTGTCGAGTCGATCGGAGTTTTACCGATTGGTGAGTTTTTCCTTTTTCTTTTAAGTTATGGCTGACCTAATTTTTCCTTGTATTCGAAATTAGACAACTTGGGGACGGTGAGATTCGTCCAAAGATATCTGCGCTTTCAACGGTTGTATCTGCTGCTTGCAAGAACTAGAATTCGAATTCAATCCAGCCGCCTGCAGTGAAAACACGTGCCGAACTCGAGGCTGGTCTAGAACGTTCCATTCCAGATTAACCAGGAAAGTGCACATTAAGTTTTAATTTCGACAATTTCGGAGTCAATGTAAATACTCTTTGTTTATTTGTATGAATTTATTTATACTACGGGGTAGATAAGAACTATGTTGTAATTGTACAGGGTGTTTCGAAGTACTTTATTGGCATAATTCATTGGTATTTTAGTTTGTACAAGTATTAGCGTACATAATCACGAGAATTTCACTTGATATACAGCGTGAGTCAACCGGAGCGGTAATATTGCGTTTTGTTCGGATTTCACAGCGATCTTTGATTTTCTTATCTGCGCTGTAGATCTTGAGAGGCCTTTCATGACTAGAGTGTAGGACGCGGCTTGAGGGCGCTTGTTTGGGAAGAGAAACGCAGTATTTTTTACTTTAGCTCAAAGTCATTTATTATTGTGGCTGTATTGAGTGATTGCGTACTGGCAACTGTGTACCGATACAGGTTACGAATACACTTATATTTTAATGTGCTAATTTGCGGTGTATAATCTACATATATATTTTTTTTGCTGATATTAAATATTGTTGCTGCAATTGGGCTTGTTATTTATTGTTTCCTATCATTGTATTCTGGAGTAACAAATTAAGTAAGTAATAAACTGTGGGTCCGACTAACCAATCGACATCTGTGTTAATGGTAGTGTATTTTATTATTAAGTCGGTGGCGCCCTTTCAGGTAATTAACCTAGAGTTAATTAATATATTTAATCGAGCAAAACAGAGAACCGCCCATCTTCGATTGAGGTTCCGGGAGGTTATCATTAACCCATTTATTTACTTACTTAGTGTGGAGAATTTTCCTTGGAAATTATTATCAGGCGTCACAATTTGTTATAAAGTCAAATCCGTCCATGTAATTGTGAAACCTGTTAACATTTCTACATTACATCCAAAACTGGGCAAAAATTAGATATTCTAATCAACGACACTAAACTTGGTTATATGGTACTTGTAAAAGTAACTGTTCCATAAATTACATTTGAAACTAGCTAAGTTGAATGAAAAATCTTATACACTGTAATTCAAGTTTTTTGATCAATTTAAGTTTTCAAAATTCTTGACATGAATGCCCTACATATATAATCCACTATTCTTTGATGGGAGTACTACAACTACCTGTAACTCAAAAATATCTCAAGGGAATCCCGTAACTATTTGATTCATCATTATATGATACCAGTACCTTAACTATGTACGTCTACATCCCCTGATCTGAATCCCAAAGAGTATCTGCAGGAAATACCCTAATTATATATGTAGGCATTCTGTAATTTTAAGCCCCTAATTAAATGCTTCAACATTTTCCGATGTGAATCCCCTTATTACAGATAGTTTAGCAATCCCTAAAGGAAATCCCCTAACTGTGTATTTGCTACTCTCTGATAGAAATACTCAAGCTATACCCATCAACATTTTCTAATGGATATTCTCTACCTACATAGTTACTATTTTCTGATGAAAATACCCTAAATATCCATCATTTACAAATGTTTACAAACTTTCTGATTCATCATTATCTGATAACAGTACCCTAACTATGTATGTCTACTACATCTCCTGATCTGAATCCCCAAAGATTCTCGGAAGGAAATACCCTAATCACATAATTCTGCATTCTTTAATGTCAATCTCTTAACTGCGTATAATTTACCAGATATTAATGGGAATCCCCTAACTAAATGCTTCAATATTATCTGGTGTGAATCCCCTAATTATCTAATTCAGCAAATTCTAGAAAATTTCCCTGACTATGTGTTTTGCCACTCTTCGATAGGAATACAAATCTCATAGAATGGCTGACAAATATCAGGATAGGCTTGCTGCAACTTTAAAGCCTTATTCTTTGCAAGATAAATACATTTATTACAGTTAACCAGGAATAAATTTTCATGATGTACTTTTGTACTGATACGGGGTAACCACCTAGTGCAGAATCAAAATAGTTACTTACATAGCTTCACGGTTCTTTACAACTGGTGGTAGTTGATCGGGATCTCCTATCAAAATAAATTTACGGGCACTGTAAAGTGCTCGAAATACCGAACACTGTAGAACTTGAGTGCTTTCATCAACTATGCACACATCCAGTCGACGCTTGCTTAACACAGGGTGACCAGAACCCAAACAAGTTACTGCTAAGACACTCTGTAAAATAAAATAGCATATTTATAAATTTGTAACTGCGAACAGACATGGTTATATGCCAAAAAAAAAAAAAATTGGAAAGTGTAATCCTAGAAACAATTTTGTTTTATTTCTGAATAATGTACGATTGAAAATAACAACTATACTGAACCAATTTATAACAATTATTTGCAAAAATAGTCAGCTCAAAAATTGAAACGTCATATAATATTAGGTTAAATTAGAATAACATCAGATTAGTTTACGACAGGTTGTTAAGATTATGTTGTATGGATTTGGGTGAATAATACAAGTTAGATTATATTAGGTAAGACAAAATTTATATAAAGACATGATTTGGTAAATTATTTTATGTTTAAGTCATTTAAACAGTGTTATGTTCGTTTCAAATTTGCCGCTTTATATGAATTAATTCCGTAATTTGTTTGCCGCTTCGTAAGAATTAATAACGTCATTTTAATTGCAGTCTTATTTTGGATTACCATTTCGGTATTTTGTTGTGTCTTTCTAAGTGTGAGATATGTTGACAATTTCTTTTGTGTCAAAATTGCCGACTTTTGTTTTTCTCGTGCGTGACCTTAAGCGCTTCCGAGAACTCACGTGTCCCTTATTCTAGAACTTTTACATAACATGTCGAAATATGGTGCAATTTTTTTTGTGTGGGAAGTGGAGATTCCCGTTGCGTTTTTAAGTCAGTCAGTCTTCCACCTTTCATAACTCCGATGTCTTCCCAGATTACATCTTCAGGGGAGGGCCGTAAATATATCGAGTGCTGCAAGTGGCGGCTTTCGGGTTTTTTTTTCGAGGGGTATCCGTTATGTGTGTTCCGTCTCGCTGTTTTACCAAGGGGTAGAAACAGACCATCGGCTACTGCCGGATTTAAAAGGAAACACTTGATTCAACCCCGGTAAACGCAATTCCGTGTGAATTGGCCGATCGCCGTTTGGCGGATCAAAAGTTTTGTTACGGGCCAATCGAGCTTTTCGACGACCCGTAACCAGATAGATGGAAAAAGGCCTACAGCTTAGCTCAGAGGAGTAGGGGGAGTTCGTGAAAATCGCTTACGGGAGGAAATCTTTAGTTGTGTACAGGGTAAGTCAAAATAAATGGGCGCCACCTTCCAAATCCAGCTGATTGTAGGTCCTCGTGGAAGGCCGAGAAGCGAACAGCTTACGGGAATGGAACCTACCTTTATTGTGCCTCCTCCTATATATATCTGGAGCTTGCAAAATTTTTACACAAACAAATACAGAGTACACAAAAATAAGGCAGTGAATTTTGAAACACATATAATGAAATTAATGCATGGCGATACAAAAAGAAAAGACAGGAAATGGCATTTTTACGAGTTTACAAATAATATTTGAACTTCCAAGAAAACAAAACTCGTCGCCGTTGACGCACAATATTTAGGATATTTCAATGAATCTGTGTGGCCAATGGCGTAGGGTTTACATGAAAAATACAGTATTACTATCTTTTACAATTACGCGAACTTTTGCAAGTTTGCGCGAGAAAAAAAAAAGGTTTATTTTACACTGCACAAAAAAACTGAATCTTTTACCTTGAACGGAAATAGGAGCGGCCGGCATAATACTGGTTCACAAGATGATGATAAAAATCCATGGGTACGACCCTGAAGCCTGGGGGTTGAAGGAAGTCAACATCCAGGGGCCCGGAACTTTGATGCGTTCAGCGCACCAATGGTAACCGCAGAGCGACGGGAGTTGGTTTCGAAATTAATCCGCCAAACGGCGATCGGCCAATTCACACGGAATTGCCTTTACCACACATAACGGATACCCCTCGAAAAAAAAAATCAAAAGCCGCCACTTGCAGCACTCGATATATTTACGGCCCTCCCCTGGAGATGTAATTTGGGAAGACACTGGAGTCATGAAAGGTGGAAGACTGACTGACGTAAAAACGCAACGGGAATCTCCACTTCCCACACAAAAAAAATTGCACCATATTTCGACATGTTATGTAAAAGTTCTAGAATAAGGGACACGTGAGTTCTCGGAAGCGCTTAAGGTCACGCACGAGAAAAACAAAAGTCAGCAATTTTGACACAAAAGAAACTGTCAACATATCTCAAACTTAGAAAGACACAACAAAATAGCGAAATGGTAACCTAAAATAAGACAGCAATTAAAATGACGTTATTAATTCTTACGAAGCGGCAAACAAATTACGAAATTAATTCATATAAAGCGGCAAATTTGAAACGAACATAACAACAGGCCACTGGCCTATACACAGAGGAAGAAAAAGAAGATTAAAATGAGATTATGTTAAGCTTAAGTTAGGTTAGATTAGGTAAGAGAACATTTGTGTAAGGATAGGACTTGGTTAGGTTATTTTATGTTTAAGTCATTTAAATAGGCCACTGGCCTATATACAGGGGCAGAAGATTAAAATGAGGTTAAAGCTCCAATTCGATTAGGTTAAAAACAGAATCTATTTGAAATTGAAGGTTAAAATTTAAGCAATTTATTGTTGGTGGCGATGTTACACGAATTTTTGCTAACTCTTTCAAATTTCAATAATTCCAAAATTACTTTCCATAAAATACAATGATTATTCTGTTTGTGCGAAAGTGATATTAAAATCATATGGCACTGTTAAAAATTAAATTCATAATTTTTAATGCTGGTAATAAATGAATTATTCTACTTGCTCCACAAACTTTGACACTTATTAAATACTATAAACTTCAGAAAATTAACAAAATAATACAAAAATCTTACAGCTTGACTGTACACTTCTTCCAATTGCTCGGGCGTCACACAGTGCTTTGTAAATGTCTCTTCTGAACACGAGTGCAGTTTAGGATTAATTTTACTTTCGGCTCCCAAACGTAGCACATTTACCCCACATTCTTGCAAACGCACACATACGTTGTCTACAGCTGAATGGGTATGACTAGTAATGAGGACTGTCTTGTTTAATTGTACAAGAAGTTGTACTAAGGATACGATTGTGGCGGTTTTTCCTGAAAATTTCAATTTATGTGAATATTCGAATTTGAAAATATAATAGTTTTTTTTTGTTTATATGTCCAAGGCGCTAGAGTCGCGAGGAATGCTTTAACGCAAGATCTGGCAACACTGGCGTGTAACTCGATGCCCCGCCTACAAATTCCCACCACTACAAGCTGTCTGCGACGTTTAATCTTGGTTTGGTAGCCGACCGCGATGGAGCTTCCACTCGCCGCTACCGCCAGGTGTAAGTTACGTTCTGTGATTCGTTTTTTCTGTGCTAAGGACACTACGCCTATAGAAATTTATCGACAGTTATGTGAAATGTATGGACATCAAAAACGTGCGAAAGTGAAAGTGCAGAGAGTTTAAAAACGGACGTACAGACGTACATGATGAACAGCGTGCCGGACGGACATCGGTTTCGGACGTAATGATTGCAAAAGTGGAGAGGGTAATGCTTGAAGATCGACGGGTGACGATTCGGGAGCTGTGCAACTTGATCCCTGATGTCAGTCAGACTACTATTGACAAGATTTTGGTAGAACATTTGCATTATCACAAGGTGTGTGCAAGGTGGGTCCCCAGAATGCTCACCGAAGGTCACCAACGGCAACGGGTTGAAGCGGTCCGCGAATTCCTTGAATGCTACGCAGAAGAGGGTGAGGAATTCTTGGATTGTCTGCCAACAAACTGTTTTTTGGGATAGGAATATAGGGATATTGTTGTGCGAGTTCATGCCTACCAGGACAACAATAAACGCTGATCGCTACTGTCAAACTTTGAAGAACCTTCGCCGTGCAATTCAAAACAAAAGAAGGGGCATGCTGACAAAGGGAGTGCGTTTGCATCAGGACAACGCCCGTCCCCAGACCGCCCGTGCAACAAAAAAAATTGGAGACCTTATTTTACAGACAACCCTCGTATTTAAGCTCTATGGTTGGCACTAAATAGTTTTAAAACCTTTTTGTTTTGTTTGTGGAATTTATGTCTTCATCAAATTTTTACCTTGCTGTAATTACATTTACCTGTTCCTGGCATTCCTTTGATGAGAAGATAATCATTGGTGCTAAGAGCCTTCAAAATAGCCCTCTGCTGCATTTTATTCAATGTACGCAATATTGGAGTTCCCTTAATAGCAACTGATTTGGGCAATTTATCTCGAAATGTCGGTGGGATCTTATCAATAATTAGTTTTCTTAATTTTCCTGCTTCTTCGCTTGCTTCCAACAGCAGTGCTAGATTTGTCATATTAAAGGTTTGAGAAATGCTTGAATTATATGTGTCCAAGTGGAATATTCCATTTGCATAGCGTTTATTAAGATCTCTAAAATGAAATAAATTTGTATGCTAACCAGCAGGAACAAAATAATTTTTAATAAGTATTGTAATATTTACCTATCAAGAGCAATGGTCACTGTTTGATAATCCATCTGGGTAATAAAACCAGCAGCCACAGCAGGCCTACTATCGGTGCTCACAACCACATAATTTCCTATTCCAATCCCAGAAGAATGAAGATTAACCATCTCGTCAGGAGAAATCTTCTCAAAGGTGTGTTTGAATAAAGATCCACACTCAGTGACAGTAGTTTTAATTTGTACTTTACTTATGCACTGACCATTTTTTTCTCTACACATAAAAATGAATTTAGATAAAGACTAGTTCACAACAAAAGTAAGTAATGAGTTAAGTATTGTCCAAAAATGGACTTCTATGTTTCTTTGACTAAACAACCTTAGTACCATACTTTTTCCAAAGCCCTTGTATGATAAAATTAACAAGACAACGTTTAATAGAAACTCTAAGCCCGTTTTAAAAATATAAACCAACCTTTCCTGTGGAGGAATCGTATATATTTCGTGCAGCTGTTTACTCCCGACATTACAAGATGCTTCAAGGGCAAGCAGTGAACTCCATTCGACGAAATACTTCAAATGTGCTGGCTCCAAATGAGACAAAATTTCATTCTTGAGGCTCATCAAAGGATTGTTTGGGATATTGATGTTTTCAAAACTGTAAAATTACATCACATCTATTACAATTTTTATAATGTCTTAGCCTGTAGTGGCATTTTGGGTGTTAAAAGCTATTACATAAATACCCGACTATCTTTGCACTAGACAGATACCGTCATCTGGGGTTTCTTAAGCTGTTGGGGTAACTAAAACCATTTTGCTGTGTAAATCTCGGATACTGATTTTGGCAACACTGTTTTGAGTTTGAATGTTACTTTTCATGCCATCAGTTTCGTAAGTTGGCGAAGTTTTGAACTACATATTTTAATACCGTGTGTGTTTATAAACCTTCATTTATATTTGGGATAATTTCATCATAAATTTATATATTTCATAACTTTAATCAACGAAATCGTATTTTTAAGTTGAATTCAATATAAACATTCTCAAACATAACTTCAAACAGTACTTTTAAGGTTGTTTTATTTCATAGGTTATATTTTCATGTTGTTTTTTTTTTCTATATTTGTAAATTCATTGTTGTTTCCTGTACAGGGTAACGAAGATCACCAAACTTGAGTGGCTTCTGTTACCCCTTTTATTTTAGCTTAGCATGGCCATGTTGTACTTCGACTGCCTCCATATCACCCAGAGCTAAATCCTATCGAAAAGGTATGGGCTGTAATAAAAAACTATGTTGCAACACACAACACAACTTTTAAATTGGACGATGTGAGAAAATTAGCAGAACGCAAATTTATTAATGTTGATGCTCAGAGAATATCTCCTCGCATGTTCAGCAAATTGAAAAATAATACCTGGCTAGAGAATATTTAATTGATGAAGTTGAACTGATTATTCAAGTCAGCAGTAGTGATGGTTCAGATTCTTATTTAATCTCAGAAGATGATGTTGATAAGAAAGAAGAAAATTTAGGTTGTGCACCGTTACCATAATTAATTATTAATTATAAATATGTTTATGTTCGACTCAATCATAATAGGTTGATCTATGACACTGTTGAGAATCCATAATCTGTCACTTTATTGGACTAGTCCATAATGATAAAGTAATTTGGACTCCTGTCAGTGTCAAATTATTTGAAAATTAAACTTCAAAATAACGATTTATTTTAAACAAGAAATACACAAAACGTATCTATGACAACGCAGAAGGCACACTATATAATATTTTCTATTGCAAATTTCACTAAATAAAATATATTTTCGTAGACATTTTTTGAATCGAACATAAAGCTAAGTATGTTACTCGTACATAATCAGACTTAATTAACTCGTCTTTATTAACTCGACTCGTCCAATAAAGTCTTAGATTATGTACTTGTTACACAAATAGCTATTTTAATTGTTTTTCACTGAATTATATTACTGTAATTAATGAAAACCAAACTCATAAATTGTTGTAACGTTTCTTACGCCTAGGTTTAGACAACTCGTTTTGCGTATGGTGATATTTCCACTTTTAGTAAGTTCTATATTTCGAAGTTGGTCGACCTGTAGAATTTTGGGCGAGTCCAAGTTTCAAATTTTGAGGGGAGATTTTTGGATACAGAACAGTTGTACGTAGTCAGTGTTACAAGCGAGTACGATTCTTTTTCTGGAGGTATTTATGTGTCGTAGATTCAAATTAGTCTTTGATGACAGGGAAATTATTCCGTTTTAAAAATCTACGCCACTTTAGAGTTTTGTGTCTTCGATTGGAAGATTAACTCAGGAAGTTTTTCCGATATAATTTACCACAGTTGAGGAAGCTAGTGTTCACGCCAGTATATAAAGCATCTGGTGAGTTTTGTTTCACGAGCGATTGTCTTGTTCCATTCTCTTGGATCTGCTGTTTAACTTATGTACTTTAATAAAATTTAGGCACGAAGTTTGGGGTAATTAATCCGTCCATATAGTAATTGGGAGTGATAACGACCAGAAAAATTTACGTTTCACGAATATTCCGAGCCACTTCGCAGCAAGCTATCTGGATTTTCCTGACACCTGTGTTGGAGGTCGTCTGCTCCGTAGAACCTGCATTCCGTATATAAGAATACATCGGTCAAGGGAAGTGTTTTTGAATTCGAATTATGAATTGATTTATTTATAAATTGTTTCAATTTTCGTAGAAATATTAATCGTATATTATTATTAAACGTCATAAATATTATAACTTTATGATATTGGGGAATTAAATACTGTATAACTATTTTGTAATAGTACGGCAATTTTACGTGTTTCTTGATATACAGGGTACTCCAACCGTCGTGTATTATTGCGTCTTATAGTTCAATTTGGGTTTTAATTAATGATATTGTTTATTTTATCGCTCGCCAAATCGTGGAGATCTCTTCGTGTGGTATGCGTTTTGCTTATTAAGTTTATTAATTTACGTATGTGCTTTCGATACGCAATAATTACCTAGGGTTTGTGTGAGTTTTGCTTTCAGCAGGGTGATTGTTTACCATTTACGTAAAATTGGCTTCACTAACATTATTATGTTACATTCGAAACCGTTTCATGGGGGATCATTTGTTGAATATTAAATTTAACTTACTTGCAAATTGTCTTTTCATTTACGACGATAAACTTTAATATCAGATTAAAGAGAGAACTACTACAAAAGGAAAGGTAGGTGAATGCTGGACCAGAGATTCCGACTTTTCTAATTTTTTATATCTAGGATTGTGTTAGCAAGTTTATAAGTCGGTGGCGCCTATTATTTAATTTATTTTTTTGGAATTCAGCCCATCTTCGATTGAGTTCTCCGGGATGCTAACATAATCATTTGAGTAATTCATCTACAGATCAGTGGCGTAGTAGGAAGAGGGGTTTGGACTTTTTCACTAATATTTCTGGTATTATTATTATTTTTGTGTGTGAATATTAATAGGCGTGACATTGTACATATTTTGTTAACTTTATTTACTGCTTTAAATGTTCTTTATGTAAACTTTGTACGTTTTTATAGTTTACTAAATAACAAATTTAGTATAGTTATATATGACTTGTGCAATAGTTTTTTAAATTTTGATAAAAATTTAGTTCTATTTTAATACTGTACTTTATAAAACTTTAAATTATTAAAATAGTTATTTCTTAATTTGTGTTTATCCATAGTCTGTTCACCTGTAAATGTTTATAGTAAAACAACAAAAGTGCATTTGCTTATGATTAGAGACAGTTTTGAATTTCAAAACGTTTGACTTTAATTAATACTGCAGCACATTGTAAAACACAACTTTTAAAGCTTTTAATACTATCAAAACTTTTTACTGCTGTTTTAGTTATTTAAATTTTACCTTCAAATCCTTTTTCCCCAAGGTATTTATAAGTTCCTATTTCAAACTTCTCTAAAATAATTAAATTATAAGTGGGTTATAAAAACGAATTCAAATTTCGCGCGGAAATACCTGACGTTTTTAGGTTTTACACTACAGATATGTTGTTGCCCTTTTATCTCTAGTCATCTCTCTTCATAATCTGCGCATTTCGCGGTTCCTGAAAAGTTGAAACTACTCTAACATCATATTATATGAAATTAAAAACATATAACTGGACTCTATTTGTTGAGCATTTGAGCTAGAACGTAAACAAACGCTTGACAGGTGCGTTGATTTACCGGATGTGTATTTACGTAATATTCCTTGCGTTTCTAAATTAAAGTTCGCGCCGCCAGAATTCTTTTACTGTTGCAACACTAACACCCACTGTTTTAGCAACAAATTGTACAATGTCAGTCAGTAAAATCTCGGGATTTTCTTCTAACGTCGAATTATACAATTTTACTATTAATTGTTTTTCATTCAAAGTAGTAGGACGCCCCCTACGATTACACGTTTCTGGAACAACTTGCTCCATTTTAGGAAAATAAGCACCAGGCACTATACAAACGCTCCAAAACCGACAAGCACTGCTCAAAAAGCACACAAACTTAACCCGGTAATTACGAGTGCAAAGTAAAGGTTTTGAGAGTCAATTACTCCTTGAGTAATGAGGCATTAGCGTTATCTAGCGTAGACCAATCACAACGCCCGCTCGGGCGAGTCAAACACATGCGTTTGTTGACGTTCTAGCTCAATGCTCAACGAATAGAGTTTAACAACTTTTTTCTCTTTTTTGGGTGAAAAATGCCTCGATAGTAGTACTAAAGGCCTATTGGAGCTCGAATGTTTAAAGATTATACAGAAGATGAGGTAAAAAAAACGCAGTAGAAGTGAGAAAACATTACGGGTTTCGAGTTTCATTTTATAATACCACATTATACAGTGTGTCCCACGATGAGGTTAACAAGAGGGAAAACATTCTTATTATTAATTTGATTCTTTATACATTCCTGCTTGGTCCAAACTTAAGGAATTCAGTTATTAAAACTTTAATAAAAATACAAGGTGTCTCGAAACGCAAAAAAGTTATGTTTTTTTTTATCGTTAATAGTAAAATATGTTAGTGAAGGTCTCTGCAAAACTTTTCACTACCCCTTCCTCATTTAGCAATTATTATCTGTAAGCACTGCCCGAAGTCATTTACGGACAACCTATATCTTAATCGTTTGCCAATGGTCAATCCATTGTAACAAATTTTTTATTGCATATTTGTTTTATGACAGTTTGTCCAATTCTAGTTTAGTGTCCGACAGTTACGCCTATTAGAGAAATAACGGAACTGTAAAGAACAGACTTCCATTTAGAAAACAGGCAATAGAAAAAACAGACATTATAGGATTCATAAATCTTTTTAAAATTGAGTTTTCTTATAACTGCCCGGGATACCCATCCCTTTGCTCTCCAGAGTTTTAGAAGTACGAACTATTAAACTCATTGTTAGGTTCCTATGGCACAATTGTATACTTTTCGACCTTTTCCGAATTTATAGTAATTTAGCAATCAGATCAACAGATTCAACAGATCTACGCGGGGCATTGTTAAAAACTGTCGGACACTAAAACCCGAACGTCCGAAACGCCATTAGCTTTCTCCCTAAATGTTTTAAGATTTATTGTAGTTTGTTGTAGTGTTTCATAATGGCAAACAATTAAGATATAGGTTGTCCGTAAATGACTTCGGGCAGTGCTTACAGATAACAATTGCTAAATGAGGAAGGGCTAGTGAAAAGTTTTGCAGAGACCTTCACTAACCGTTGTAATCATTTTCTGTCTTAAAGTTCCTTCGACAGTTTTGTATTCCACTACCAAATATTTCCTTTATTATAATGGAAGTAAAAACACTGCCCGGTCCCAGACGTGGTTCTACGTATTATACTTGCGAGGTCGCTAGCAGATTTTATTACAAAATTAATAAAACCGTTAATGGTAAAACATTTATTCATACGTCGTCATTCGCCAAAAATTGTCCGGCGAAAGCTAGTTATGACGAGAATGTGTTCGCGAAAATTGGCGAAGGCCACAACCACCTTCCAGACCAGAGTATTGAAGACGTGTTGACTTTAAAGAATACCATGATGAACCAAGGGGCATCCACCAGTGAAGACATCAAATCTATTTTTGTCAGCAATTCTGCAAGGTTGGTAGTAATTTTTTTTTAATGTACGGAATATAAGCAGGGTCCCAAAAAATGCTATTAATGTAGGAACTTTGAAACTCAAGAATTTAAAAATTTTAAGGCATTTTAAAGTCGACCATATGAGTCAACTAAATGACAAAGAACTGCCCCCGGGTAGTTAGTTGGTTATGAATCCTAATAAAATGTGAGGCAAAATAAAAGATTTTTTGGCAGTTCTTACAATCAGGTAGTTGTTGGTATTTATCATAATTAGTGTTTAAAGTTCTGGAAACAAAATTCGTTAAGTTATGGCACTCTAAAATAAACACTTATTTTTTAAATTAAAATTGTTTGAGGTCTCAAAAATGCAATATCTTGACACCATTGTACTCAGAATTTATTTGCGTACAGCATAATGCCTACTTATTAAAAGTTCTAGATAGTCTTTAAGAATTTTATTACTAATTGTTTTAAAATAATTAATACGTTTCTGTTGAGTATTGTGCCCCTCTTAATTATTTCTTAATTTTTTAAGCTTGTATTCAAAAGATAACTGCCGCAACAGCTAGAAAGATACAAGCTTTCGTCGACGAGGGTTTACAAATTCGATCTCTACGTAAAAGAAGATACCGCTTCAATGATCGGCGTATACAACAAGCCCGTGTTGAATTTGAAACGCTTGGGGATGTGGGGCGCTTTTTAAATAAAGTGGCCTACGCCGTGGAATCACTTTTCCAAAGTGCAGTTACTGAAGAGGCGACGGAACAGGAAGCTGTACATGAAGAATACGTTTTGGTACCCATAGCAGGTGATACCAGAGTTCCACACTCATACCGGTATGTTGTTTATAAATTAAATATTATTTATTCAAAGTCGTTCAACTCGTATTATGCCTTCATTTATTTCGTAAACGAAAACAGATATAGTAGGCAACTTTTGATAGTATCGAAGTAATAAAATATCAGACAGTCTTTTTGCAAGTTTTTTATACTATTTTTTAAGAATTGGTAGAAATATTTTGTATTTTTTCGGAAAAATTTGTCAATTTGGAAAATCATTGAAATCTTTGGAAATGTAAAACTTTAAGATCCGTGAACATGCATATTATATTTATTTTAGATCACATCGTGGGACACGAGGCGGCAGCGGAAGAAGAAGAAGAAGATGCAGAAGAGGATACAGAGCCCCAAGGCGAGACGGCAGACAATGAACCGAATGAGGCTGTTTGCATGATTTGCCATACATCGCCACCTACTACTTTACTGTTACCATGTAGGCACTTCGGGCTGTGCGATGATTGCTGCAGAACAAAGCAGGTGTTGAATGACACGCCGTCAACACCCGAAGACATCGCCTGGGGTCATGTCACTGATCACTCGACATGTCCTGTAGACAGAATTCGCGTCGAACAGTACGTAAGAGTGGTACCTTTTAGCTGACGAGGAGATGCGCTAAAATCATTCCAGCGTTTTCGTGGGCTACCAATCGATCTTCTCCCTTTTGCTCGGTATATTAATACAAGGTGTCTCAAAAAGCCAAAAAATTTAATTTTATTATTTTTTATTTATTATAAAAACAGTGACCAAAC
Organism: Limonius californicus; assembly: GCA_014611495.1. NCBI lineage: Eukaryota > Metazoa > Arthropoda > Insecta > Coleoptera > Elateridae > Limonius > Limonius californicus. Next base: position 24,892 of record JABXWE010001361.1, on the reverse strand, counting down.
CGAACATATCTCCGCCATACATTAAGATATTTGGTTCAAATTTTGTATGCATATTTTACTATTAACGATAAAAAAAAACATAACTTTTTTGCGTTTCAAGACACCTTGTATTTTTATCAAAGTTTTAATAACTGCATTCCTTAAGTTTAAACCAAGCAGGAATGTATAAAGAATCAAATTAATAATAAGAATGTTTTCCCTCTTGTTAACCTCATCGTGGGACACACTGTATAATGTGGTATTATAAAATGAAACTCGAATCAAAGACAGCACCCTGTATATTTTATAAATCATTCCGTGAAAAATGGCAAACTAAATTAATTTTATGTTGTTTCTGTAAACAGCGTGGGCAGTCATTTTGTAATAATTGTTCATTTTCTTGTGCTATAAAACATGTTGTTTTATTTCCTCCAAATGCCTACAACTAAAGTGGTAGGTGGCGCTTTTGTAATACATAATCCACTTTACTAGCATTTCGCAATTTACATTTATGCTGTATTTTTGAAAATATATTTTATACATAATTACATATTATATTATTATAAACTGCACATCGCTACGCATCAGCCGTTAGCATTGCTAACACATTCGACGTTGTGGGAACATTCGACAAAGTGTCCCTAATCAGCTTTCGGCGTTGTGGACACATTCGACAAAGTGTCCCTAATCAGTTTTCGGCGTTGTGGGCACATTCGACAAAGTGTCCCTAATCAGCTTTCGGCGTTGTGGACACATTCGACAAAGTGTCCCTAATCAGCATTCGGCGTTGTGGACACGTTCGACAAAGTGTCCCTAATCAGCATTCGGCGTTGTGGGCAAATTCGGCAATGTGGCCATCGGGTGTTAATCAGATTTCTATATTTTGCAGGTTTTACACGAACTATACGTCAATCGGGCACCATCGGGACTTTGTGAACACTACCTAACACTTTTCGGCGTTGTGGGCATATTCGACAAAGTGTCCCTAATGAATATTCGGCGTTGTGGGCACATTCGGCAAAGTGTCCCTCACGAGCATTCGACGTTTTGGACACGTTCGACGTTGTGGACCTTTGTAATACGATTCGGCGTTGTGGGCATTCGACAATGTGTCCAGGCCCCTTTGGTTTCAATACGTACAGAATGTATGCTTCGCCGACGTTTTCCATTTTTGACGTGTTCCAAGAATCTGCAGATTGTCGAAACTGGGCGATGCCGATCTGCCCGTGCAGGGTCACCAACCCAAGGGCGCAAGGGCTGCAACGAACTCGGGCGGCAGCATAATAAGATGTTCCGTTTTAACGCATAAATAAAAGTAAATTAAAAAAATATTTAGACAGTGATCATCAATTTTATTGAAAATTAGGGCATGTACTGGTTCTTTTTCGACGAATCTCCGATTGCTCTAAAACTCGGTTATTTGCATAGAAATAATGTTGTTATTCCCTGTTTCATACGATATCTATTATGGATTTTGATGCCAACAATAAGCACTCGCTTAGTTATTTAAAACAACATTTAATTTAGTAAGAGTCACAAATCGGGAAAAGAAAGGGCGAGCGGTGATCGAACGTATTTTATATGCAATTCAATATTTGGAAGGACAAAATTTGGCTTTTACGTATAATAAACTATATCAATGCAGTAATGGAAACTTTATAAAAGTTTTGAACAAATTGCTCAGTTCAATAATACTATGGCTGAAAATATTAGCCGCATTCAAAAAGATTTCAGTAAGATGTCAAACTACTTAAGTGATAAAACACAAAATGAAATAGTTTCCTTGATTAGCGAAAAAATAAAAATCATTAATTTGTTGTAGCCCTGCCAATAATATCCAATCAGTGACGAATTAAGCGGGTGTCATACCTAGCGGTCGCCGGGGGCCCCGAGTTAAAAGGGGCCCCGAGCTTGGGGAAATAATTACGGCCAAAAACAACAAATTAACTAAATATCACGAGTTTGTTTCAATATGGCGATTTTACATTTTGAACGTTAGTTAAATCTATTAATATTCGACTCAATGTTTGGGTTTGAGCATTTCATGCATGCATGCAAGTTTAAAAATATCATGTAGTTTCAGGATGTGATTGTTGTGAGAATTTTATTTAGTTATTTTAGAATTTTTATTGATTTGTTTTCGGAGTTGCCTTCAGTTTGTTGATTTTCACAATATTATGCAGTGCGAATTTAGTTAATTTGTTGTTTTTGTATAAACAATTTTCCCTACAATCCCGCAGATTATTACTGTTTGAATTATTCAAAAAATTTTGTTGGTAAGTTTTTTTCTGATTTTTTCTGTCACACGTAATATGTTGTATATTTATTGTAGTCTGAAGATGGACCCCATTGGGTTCGAAAACGTTTACTATTTATAACATCACTAAATCTATTTTGTGGGATTTGACTTTGGTTTTTATTCTTCGAGTTATTTACCTTATCCCATTATGAAGCCATTGGACATTAACGAGTTTACTCTAACTTCATTTCAGATCGAAGATACGCCATCACCATTGACCAAATCCACATCATCAAGCACATCAGCCACACCAGGATGTCGAGCTAGCAAACCTAAAATGCCTAACTATTCTTTCTAGTAATAGCAACTAGTTTTTTTGAAAAACAACGATGGAAAAGAAGCAAATGGATGCAAAACAGAATAATAGCCGAAAACATATCTCTGACGTGATTTTCCACGGTAAACTAGGGAATCTCACCGAACACTCCGCGGTGTTAGCAAAACCTTCCTGTAATGCTCACTATCCGCACGCTATGCCCCCAAGATTTCCTTATGCCCCACAACATCCACCGCAATATGTGCGTAATTACCCAAACTCTCCTACGTGTCAGTATTCAGCTCCAAATTTCTCGCCATCACTCATAGTTCAACCGACGAGCAGTGCTCATCCTGAAGTTGCCACCATCACGCCCCACCCGCCAGCACCAGTACACAATGATTATTACGACCATTCAAGTTCTGCTTCAAATTCTGCTCCCCGAAAAAAAATTACAATCGACGACTGAAGGTCGCCTTTTGTCGCATTAAACAAAAAAGGTTCAATCACTTAGAATTTTGCAAGGGTTTTTTTACCACACAAAAAAATCTAGTTCTTTTACCTTGATGTTCGTGGAATGCAGTAGAAAGAGGCAGACACAATTTTGGGGTTGTTTTCCAGATGTAGGTACAGTCTGGGGGTATCTTCAGGTTCGGGAAAAAGGTAGGCGGAGACTTTGGGACAAAATAATTGCTGGTACGCCCCTGGGGATTAGATTGCTTGCCAAAGGGGTTCAGACGGTTGAAACAACAGCTCCAAGTTCCCGCACCAAAGCTTAACCCTCTGCTAATTTTTATGTAAATCCGACTTGGTCAAGATTCTATTGCCCAAAGCAAAATACGTTACGATAAAACTCAGTTTAGCAAAAGAGCCACGAAGAAAACCCTGGTCTTCGATAATCCACCCGTCCGTGCCCAGAGTTTAGTGCCTACTTTTTTTCTTTATGGCCCCCGTAGATGGACATGGGCGACCGGAGTCAGCGAAGGTGACTGACTAACTAAATTTCCCCCTCGCCGCAAAAACATCACCCAGCCTAATTTGTTCTAGAACGAAATTGTCACGTGTGTTTTCCGAGAAAAGCTTAAAAGTCATTATCTAGAAGGCTAGCGCTGCTAACAAAGGAATTCTCGGAAATATTTTGGTCGCCGCTAATAAACATGTCAAACGTTAGGTTAAATTTTGAAAGTGACCGCTCATAAATTAAATATTAGAAAATAACGGAAACTGTAATCAACATAAAAATTGCAATTAAAATAGAACTTTGATTTCTATGAAGCGGCAATTAGAGTATTGCTCTAATCTAGATGGAGCGGCACAATCAGATGAACATGACAGATTGTACGACAGGTTTCTGGAATAAGCTCCCCCAGCAGTTACGGCGAAATGACAATGCTAAATTTAAGATGTTCGTAATTCTGTCCCGTAGCCAAAAACTTTGATGTTGCTCCTAATCGTTCTTCTGCGCTGACTTATTCCCTTGCTATGGTATCCTGCTTCGCAATCTTGGGCCCCACAACATTTAAGAGCCTGGCAAACGCAATATCATCCATTATTAAACAGCTCTGGGAGTCTCTTGGTTCCGTTGATTTTAGTTCTCGCAACAGATTCATAGGGGTGTATTTTCTGCGATTTCAGAGCCATTGCTTTGTCCATATTCTTCTTTTATATCTACTCCTTTCCATCACCATTTTCAGGCCTACTGCTATTGCTAGTTTTCGTAATTTTGTTGCTTTGATAACACTACCATAAATAAAATAAATTGCGTATGGGAAATGTTTGCGGGGATATCCGAATACACGGTTGCGCACCCTGCTGCCACTTTAACACTGTTTGAGGTAGTTAGTGACGTGACGCACTAACCCAGGAGGACCGACGGCTTTAGGTACGCTCCGAGGCACCATGTGGGTAGCAGCGTTCGATCGAAGATTTCGGTTACCCATCCAAGTAGGCACCGCGCGGATCGTTCCTTAACTTTAAGTATTGTTTGACCAGTACTCGCGCTTGTCCGCCACGCTGGTCCCCAACACTAACATGATAGTTAATAACAAGTACCCACTTCACAGCTCGCGTGTTTAATGCCAACTGAAGGTCGTTTAAATTTAAAACCAGTGTATGGCCAATAGAAGATATGTTGAAGAACACGTTGCCCAGCATGTTGGCGAGCATGTTCGCTAGTGAGTGGCCTGCTTAATCTCGTTCTATGAAGATTGGTAGATGATAGGATACTGGATGCTGTCCCTTCGCCCACTAATACTAGTCGTAATAGGAATATGTACTTCAAAAGTCTTTGCAAAAATGGTTATCACATGTAAGCATACTTTCAACTAGAAAACAAATTGTTATATTTTTTTATTAGAATCAACGGACATAGATAATATAAAACAAGAGTATTACATAATATGCAAAAGCATAAGTACAAAGATGATGTAGCAAAGCTAAAAAGCTTGCAAAATTACTATTAAAGTCTACACATTAATGACAGAAATTATGGAATAATATAAACAAATCAGTAGATATTAAAAATTATATTTTTATATTTAGCCACTTCGGTCGGTGGACAATCTTCTTCCATTTTCACAAACTCAAGAGAAGGAAGATAATCAAGGAGCTGCGAAGACAATTTTTCAAAACCATATTCAGTTGCATCCAAAAATATTAAATTCTTGAGTTGCTCAACACACAACCTGTCGATATCTTTTAATTTGGTGTAGCCCAAGTAAAGGAACTGTAGCTGATTCAGACCATCCAAACATGTATCGCCATTAATTTCGTTGTTCGAACTCAGATCTAACGATTTTAATTGTTTCAGTTCGGAAAACGCGCCCGTTTCGATGTTGGTTATTGCATTTCCTTTTAGGGAAAGAATCCTGACCGTGTTCGCATATCGGAATATGCCACAATGTATGGATATTATGCGGTTATTTGCAAGGTCGAGCGTTTGTAGGTTACGTAATCCTTCAAAGCAACCATCTTCTAGGGTTTTAATGCTATTATTGGCTAATTTTAGTACAGAAAGCTTTTCCAAGCCACTAAAAATGGTGGATTTAACAGTTTCCATGCCGCAACCTTCAAGGATGAATATGAAAAGAGATGAGAGATTCTGAAATGCATCTTTCTCTATTTTCTGAATTTTGTTTTCACTCAGGTCTAACATTAGTAAACCGCCAAGTCCATCAAAATCACTTTTTTCCAACGTGCTTATATTGTTGTTATTTAGTAATAATGTTTTAAGATTGGGCAGCATCGAAAGGTTGGGTACTTTTTCAAACTCGTTTTCGTGCAAGTCTAATAGCTGCAATGAGGTTGTATTTTGGAAAGTTTCGACGTCTAGTGCTGTTAATTTGTTGTCGCCAAGATACAAATGAGTTAAAGACTTCAAGTCTCTAAAAGCGTGTGGGTGTATAGTATGTATGTTGGAGTAGTACAAATGTAGTTTGGTAATATTAAACAGTCCTTTAAAATACGCCTCTTTTATAGTTTCAAGGGCATTGAACTCTAAATTGAGATACTCTAGATTATTTAGGTTTCTGAATATTCCATCTGGTAGATCAGAAATTTGAAGATACCGCAAATTGATGTTTTTGATATTTTTAAGCCCCTGAAATACATCCGCCTCCAATTCAATACCTTCGTTTGAATATAGATTAAGTTTCTCCAGTGAATTCAATCCTTCCAAAGTAGAAGAACTCAGTTTTGAAATTCTATTCCGGGATAGTATTAAATGTTTCAAATTATTTAACGCTTTGAATGTGCCACTGTTAATAGTTTCTATTCTGTTGCCCTCGAGATTAAGGACGGTAAGTGAAGGAAGGGTTTGAAAGACATTTTTGGGTAATTCTGGTATGCTATTTTCATTAATATGTAATTCTCTTAATGTGGAAGGTAGCGAAAAAGGTTTCTCCGGGCATATTTCCAAATTGCAGTCTCTGAGATTTAGTTTCTTTAACTGTTGAAATTTTGCAATGATATCTTCCGGTATATCTTTTAAGAAGCACCAACTGAATTCTAAAGATTTCAAAGCATTAACATTATGAGTTGAAATATATTTATTGACGGTTTTCTGAAGCTTGTCTACGGATCTGATATTTTCGAAGGTGACTTCTTCTTCTTCTTGTACATTAGTCTGTAACAGATAAAAGGTAACAATTTATAAATGTCTGTTACTGTATGCCTACGACTGTCAATTCCATTTTATTTTAAATAATATTACGGCAACAGTTAGCATTTTATTACAATAGCTTGACACAGAAGCTTAGGGAATGGAAGAATACAAAAAATTTGTTGTAACTTTAAGATACTTTAATTTTTGTATTAAATTAATTCCGAATTAAAAAGTCAAGTATAAGGTTATATTTTCCGTATGTTTACCATTACTATTACATTCTATTACATTACTATTTACCATTTTTAGCGGACTGCGGATTTTCAACACGCTGCGGTATTCTTGAATATGGTCCAAAATTAAGAAAATATCTTAATTTTCTGCCTCTTATTTACCTGAAACAAGTTAAGACATGTTTATTATGAATTATTTTAATACCTACATACAAAATATGTATATTTAAAAATATCTCAAAGTCTGCCAATAAAAAATATCTGTTATAAAAGTTTCTTCTACAGTAAAAAAGTTTGGTGGGAATGGTAACCTGCTTTTGGCCCAGATATATTGAATATGCTTCTTGATTATACATCTTTAAAATATAATTAATTAAAGTTGTCTCTAAGCTATGTTTAAATATTTTTTTAATAAAAAAATGCAAAAGTACTGTAGTTTATTAAATATTCCCGCTAACTTTTGCTTGTACGTGACGGCATACGGAGCATCATTTGAAGTTCAAACATTTTTTTGTCAAATGTAAAGGTATGCCAAGTAGCACACATTTTGAAAGCTCATTTTAAGAGAAATACAACCCATCTTCTATTTTCTAATTATTCTAAGAGGGTACTTGTTAAAAAAAAAGAAATCGTACAATGTAAGTTAAACACTGTGTAATGTAAACATTGTTCATAATGTTTACCATGTCGTTCTTGGCAACACACCAATCGATGATTAAACCCATTTCTTACATTTTGTAACATTTTCGGTGAGATTTGCAAAAAGTTTTGGCAAACAAACTACGACAAGACAAGAAATACCCACCTGCAGCAACGTATCAGGCATGAAATCACTCTAACCTCATCGGAAATGTTACAAAATGTAAGAAATGAATTTAATTATAAATTGGTTTTCTGCCAAGAAAGACATGGTGCACATTTTGACACAGTTTACATTAAACAGCATTTAACTTATATTGTACGTTTTATATTTTTAACAAGTACCCTCTTACAATAGTTAGAATATAAAAGATGAGTTGTATTCTTCTTAAAATGAGCTTTCAAACAACGTGTTACTTGACATGCCCTTACACTTGAAAAATAAAAGTTAAAAGGGATGGTTACGCGCCACCGGGTGAACATAAACTAAGAACATGACCGCTAAAATGTAGCTGGTGAACAACTAACATTGAAGTATTTTAGGGATTTTGACATCTACTGTATATCAAGTTACAGAATTTATTCCATTTAAAGTTTCCACACAGTGTTTTGGACTTCAAATTAATCCACAAAGGCGAAACATCATATATTATATTACAGAAGAAAATGTTTGTACAAGGCATACGTAATGTTTTCCAAGCCAAAGAATGCTGACCGTGTTCCACCAACTCTACTGAATGCATGACCGCCATCAATACATTTTTAGTTTCAAGCAGTAAGTATGGCATATTTTTTGGAACCTACGCGGAGAAACACTTCATGCCCCGATCTTTTAGAAGTTGACTTCCCCATAAAAAGGTTTACCGTCATCTTAAACATATAACTAATAGTGCATATTTTTACGATTGCCCACCACCAATAATTCACCACTGTCGTCGATGATAATGTTAGGTGTACAAATTTAATTTGGGTATAAACTGTATATATTTTGGTGATTCAAATAAATAAATGTAAACTGTTCCTTTAAAGTAACAATATCTAAATAAATTCCACGTTTGCCATGTGTGCGTAACTGAGAATTCAAAGGTCACATTCTTGGCCTCAAGAGAGTGAAAATTCAGCGTGTGTCACAGACACATAGGTGGATCTAATCAATCCCCTATTGACTCTTTCGAGAGTGCGCCAGTGCAACTGGTTTTCAGGTGTTCAAATGGTATTAAAATGGAAGTAAGTATCTAATGGCCAATGATGTGGAAGTTAACAATCACCTGAGCAGCCCAATCAATCGAAGGGTTAATTATTCGGTCGAAGTGTTATCAGTAAACTATCCGTTCGATGGAGTGAAAGGGGTGGGCCCCCAGTGCAGTGGCGTAGCTACATATTCAACGCCCTGGAGCAAGTAAAATCGGTGCGCCCACTTGTTTCTCGGAAGGGTTATTGCGAAATTTGTTTTCTATCTAATCTTCTTATTTCGATTTAAACTCTTACTTAATAACAATTTATTTGAAATTCAAGACATTTCAACAATAAGATGTTCTATTTAATAAATATAATAATAAAACAAATTCTAATTCTTTAAGTACCTAATATTTACTATATATTTTATAAACTGTATTGACAAAATGTACTTAAGCATATTAAGCCTCTACATTAAAAAACTTATTTAAAAAAATCAGGCATGCTATAATAATGTAAGAGAAACTACTTGAGGCTGCGATGTGAAAGGGGAAATATCGGAAAAATATGCCGATTGTAACAATTCTGATACGATATGATAAACATTTAAAAAATGTACATAATTGTCGAACGGATTCAAATGTAATAGTTAATTGATTAATTATTAAATCCATTACTTTATGAAACATTTCGATTTCGAAACATTGTTCACTGTTTTCAATGCGTTCATTTACTTGTAATTCATCAAAGAATTTTTTCATTTACTTGTAATTCATCAAAGAATTTTTTCACACGACGCAATCTTTTTTTTTGGGAAAACAAGGTCAATATTCCATATAAGTAGCTGCTACCTCAAGGGCATCGTTTTTAACAAACTCCTAGTTATTATTTAACTTCTGGAATTGGGTTAGGAGTGATGACAGCATCTCCACGGATTGCTCTATATTTTCATGAGTACCTTGCAGCATTTTAGAGACTATATTAATAGGTTCGAATATTTTACTTTGCACAATTATCAAAATAATTGATAAAAATTGTTCAAAACAATTAATCAAATTTGTAGCTCCACGTTGCCCGTCATAATTTTTTCCATTCAATGATAAATATGTATATAGGTATATATATATATAATCTGAACCTTATGGTGCCCGTAGGTGTAAGGAGTTATTGTGTAACACTTATTGTGTATCACTTATCTTCATATACAAAACTCTTCCATTTATTCTTATCTTTTGCCAGTCTCGATGCTTTGTTTCTATCTGATCCTCTCTGTCTTAGTATACCCTCTATGTTGTCGTCCCATGTTTTATTCGGTCTGCCTCTTGGTCTTCTCTCCGGTCTTCTGGCCTCCCATACTTTTTTACGGATCTGTTGTTTTCCATACGAGTTAAGTGACCGAACCGTCTCACAGTCTCAGCTGCCCTTTCTCTATTCTCTTAGTGATTGCTTGGACTTCCAGTTCTTCCCTCACTTTGATGTTTCTCACTCGATCTCTTCTAGTTATTCCCAGGACTCTCCGTAAGTACTTCATTTCCATTGCTTAGACTGTGCTTGCCAATCTCTTATTCAACACCCAGCTTTCGCATCCAAAGGTGAGTATGGGAGCGTAAATTGTTTTATAGACATTCATTTTTACTCTTCTCGATACCTCGTTTTCCAATGAACGTGTTTTTTAATGCATGGTACATTCGGGATGCGCTCTGTATTATTTCCATTATTTCTACTTCTTGGTTCCCTTTAGCATTTATGTGTACTCCTAGGTAATTGATAGTATCTACTTATTTAACCTTATTTACGTCTACTTCCATGTTCAGTTTAGTGTTTGTGTTCGTTTTACTGATCACTATTGTTTGTGATTTGTCTATGTTCATTTTTAAGTTCCTTTTCCTTAGTGCTGTGTTCCAACTTGTTAGATTACTTTGGAATTCTCTTTCGTTGCTTGCAAATATTGCTAGGTCATCAGCAAACTTACATTGTTTTATCCACACTGGTTCAAGATTTCTGTGTCCTACGTACACCAGGCCAGTACTTCTGCGAAAATGCTGCGCCATATTACTAGTAGTGAAAAAATATTACGATACTTTAAAACGGTAATCCGACGAGTATACCTCTTTAATCCAGTTACCGGTAAACTGTTTGTTTGTTTGTTTTGTTCGTTTGTTTTTATTTAACGTCGGCCTATTTCTGCTACTATGGCTAACCACCGACGCCAGGGAGCGATCCTACGACACCTGGAAATTTAGCCTGTTTGAGGGTTCTTTTGACGTGCCCAACAACACTTGGACACGGGGCCTACGATTTTATTTCCTATCCGAGAAGAAGGGCCGTTTTAGCGTTTTTTATCGCTCAGAAAAAAACCACCGACCTCGGCGTCCGGATTCGAACCCGGGACAGCTGCATGAAAGGCATACGGCCAACCTATCCGAGCTACCGGCGCCGGTATAAACTGTTTATATAGGCATTCAAATTTGGAGTTGGTGGCACATCAACGTCCAATCAGAAGCCGAGATTTATAAACGTTTTAGAAATGGATCTATTTTATAAAACTGTTTCACGTGACGTCATCAAAAAACTTTAATATTTTACAAAAATATTTACAGTGGGACAGGGGCTTTACGCATACTTCAAACATCATCAGCAGTTTACGAAAAAGGATCGAAGATTAAACGCAATGTTGACGAGTTTGATATCGGGGAATGTCATTTGAACAAACAATTAAACAAACATTTTAATGTACGAAGACAATATTTACTACCACATTGTAATTTACAAAATCATATTTGAATAATAAATGTTATAGGTAGAATAAGTCAACATCAACAGAAAGTATTCAATAAAATTTCAATTTCTATTTCTATTCTAATATTTGCATTTCTATACTAAATTAAATTTTTTGGCTAATTCTGTATTTTCAAACTCTATGAAATGAATTCTATACGTCCCAATAATTATACAGTACAGCACTGTACCTGACCTTGTGTTACGTCGACGTTGTTTACAGCCACCGAACTACGACTACCGGAACTTACTTTTGTGGTCGGAATCTACAACTGCTACAGCCACTTTTCGCGAACTGATCTATATTTTATATTTTTATTTAAATTCCCTGGACTAGATACTTTAGTTAACGACACGACGGGCATCACATGTGAAACTATGCCGCCGCACTTATTTGTTGTTGCTGGTGAATGCGTTTCAATGCGATCATGCTAGCAGTGGCGGCTCGTGAGTTAAGAAAGAGGGTGGGCACAAGAAAAAACTTACCTATGTTTTGTACATAAAATCCATTCTCCTATTTTTCATGCCGGAAAAGACGTCTATGACTTTGTTGTCAAAATCCGAGAAAGACTGGACGAACTTCTTTTCTATTGACAGGACCGCCAATGCGCAATTGCGCGAAAACAGCGCTCCAAAGTTCAAATTCAAACGTTGACTGCAAATCGGGAACAAAGTGCTCGGTGTCCCATTCACATGGTATATCGCGTATAACGAAGATAACCGATAGGCAACCGAATCATCCTCTAAATAGATACAAATTAGAGCGTTCCCCGGAAAATAGTTTTGAGCGTATTAGCCGCGACTTTGGTGCGGAAGGAAAATTTGATACCATTGTTAAAATAATAAAATTAAAATAATGTACTGAATTATATGCGAATTTCTTTCTGTGTTTATCTTGGTGGTTGGGTGGGCACGTGCCCTTTAGTACAAGCCGCCACTGCATCCTAGTGTAGATAACAGATTAGCATTAAGTTTATCAGGGACCTATTAAACACTACGATGGACGCGCGAAGATCACATTTTCCGCTCCTACTAGATTTAGGTATATCAACGTCGATTGAAAGTATATATACTAAAAAACAGATATATTATCTAAGAACAATAAATTATACCAAACAGAATTTTCAACTATTTCCGATAGGATATTCTTAAGTGTACTATTATGTATACAGAGCAATCTAAATCGTAAATAAAATTATAAAAGAGGCCCATTTTTAAATTTTCCCCAGTCAATGTTTGCTATCCACACGTAAATATTTTTATAATTCGAAAACGGTTCCACGATATCTTAAAACGTTACTAGGGTATGTGTCGCAGGTGAATGGTTATTTTAGGAAAATGGCTTTTGCCCAGGCAAATGCTATCTGCCTATCCAAATGGGTCTGAAACATTTATTTTTCGTCGAATGTCATTATCCTAGGAAAATACCATTTGACTGAAGCGTCTTTAGGCAAATGGTTTTCACTGAGTCTTGTTTAAGTTGAGGTTATGTGGGTTAATGAAATTACACTTGTTCCGCTTTCATCGGTTTTAACACCATTTAAGTAAATATTACATTATTTTGTGTATCTACTACTTATTACATAAATTTTTATTTTTTTATCTAAAGATAAGTTGACCTCATTGATTTTCAGTCCTGCGCTGACGGTAAATACAAATGGCTTCTTAATTAGCAAGATCATTCCATCAAATTTTTATATTTGAGAACATTACAAACAAAACGAGCTGTAGAGGTGGCTTTGGAATTACTTAAAAATTTCCTTGAACAAGGTGTTCCACTTATCTTGCAAAGTGATAATGGGCGGGAATTTACCGCTGAAGTAGTTAAAAAACTAGTTTGGTTAAGTCAGGGCTCTGTTGAAAGATCAAATCAAGATGTCGAACAGATACTAAACATTTGGATAGAGGAAAATAAAAGTACTTGTTGGTCGATTGGCTGTTACTTTGCAATGGAAAAAAATACATCGTATCAGTGTACCATCGGAAGAACGCCCTACAAGAGTTTATATGGGGCTAATCCCAAAATAGGCTTACGATCCTCAAATGTACCATCAGTTCTTATTGATACGATATTTACCGAAGAGGACATAGAAAGCTTGAATACAAATGCAGCTAGTGCAGTAGCCGAAGATGTTGAGGATTCTAAGGTAGAAGACAGAGTTCAACAAAGAAATACAAATGATGTTGGTATCCCCATTATTTCCGAAAAAGAGAAGGAATGTCAAATTGAAACATATGTGGAAGAAACTACAGACGAATTATTTATAACAGTGCAAGTTTCTAAAGATGATGTGGACCCGAACGATAATAAAATCTGCAGTATGAATGCTAGCAAGTTGTACTGCTGTGTTTGTGAGAACGATAGTGCAGGCGCACACACTTGATTGAAGTGCAACAAAATAGTGAACGTTATTTGTGGTGTTACTAAGGACGATAACGAGGGTTTTGGCAGTCAGGTTACTTGCGATCTTTGTGTTAACGAAGAAAATATTAGAATCAACCAAAAAAAAATCGTATAAGGGCCAGCTTAAAGCTGCCGAAGTAGTGACAAAAAGGAGCAGAACTATATTTAGTGACATAGAAACTGGAAAATACGTGACTGTTTCTGTCCTAAAATTCCATAGAGCTCCATTAGATAAAAAAAACGTAGAAGGCACCGTAATAGATAAAACGAAAAACGTTTACCGAATAGGCACAAAATCTGGCATTTTGAAAAGCTGGTCTTATCGCCGATACGGGTATTAAAGTGACTTAACACCCGCATCGGCGATAAGTTTTTATTATAATGATATTCCTTAAGAACACTTCATTTCCGTAAGAGAAGCCTGCGCAACGCAGTCTATGTTTTCGGGTCAAGGGTTTTCAAAATGTCAGTGTCAGCCGTCAAAAAATCAGTGTAATAGTAAGCGACGTGCTTGTTTCAAAAATAAAATTTTATGTAATAGTAGGTGCCACAACAGCAATCTATGTAAAAATAAATAATATGCTTATATTACTTTATTTACTACTTAATACTCTACTTAATACTTTATACTACTTTGGGTTACATATATTTCTGTATTTTTGCCTGTCAAAAATAATTCATTTTAGTTCATTTTCACGCTTGTATCCTTGCTGTAATTCGTTTAAACGAATTCAATTATTATAGTCTAAAGTAAACGACCCCACTCTGTTACGTATTCCTGCTCTACAACAATCAATTCATTTTCCTAAAAAGTATTTAGGCAGATACTATTTGCCTAGTAAAATAGTATTTTCCTAGTCAAATAGCAATTGAATAAGTGATAAATTCATCTGACTAGGCACATAGCATTTGCCTAGGAAAAGGCTATTTTCCTAAAATAACCATTTGCCTGCGACATATGCAATGCGCAAATACCTTAAAACGATGTGGAAAATTTTACTGGTATTAATATTTCTGTAAAAACTCCTAAAACATGTCAATGTTAAAATAAAATCAGTAGTTTGGACTTCCATTGTCTTTATTTTAAAAAACACAGTAATTACACAACGTTTCGACTGTTAGGTATCTACAGTCGTCATCAGGTGAATACAAACAAACTTAGAGACTACTAGAGCTTATATACTAAAGACATGATTAGTGAAGCGATCAAGCGTGCGAAGTTAAACCATGCGAAACAAAAGCACTAATGTAATTTGAGTTCACTGAGGCGTCCAATAAGAGGTTTCCACACGTTGCCGATTTCTACACTTGGCTGGCTGAAGACTTTCTTGTTGCTGTTGATGAATGCTGCTTCCTTGAACTTTCTCTTAAACCAGTGCTCTTCTTTGTGTATGATCTTGGCTTCAGACCATTTCATACGGTGTTGCTTGTCCCAGGAGTGTTGTGCGATGCCGGACTTCGATGTTTCTCCTCTTTGGGTCTGGATTTGGTGCTCTTTCAGCCTCACTTCCAACGGTCTTTTGATTTCTCCTACGTATGACTCGCCACATTCACACGGGACCTGGTAGACGCAATTTTTGGAATCTTTGTTGGTGTGTGGTCTGGTGTTAGAGATCATACTCCTTATGGTTGTTGATGACTTGAAAACCGTGTTGATTTTGTATTTTCTTCCTATGCGTTTTATTTTTTCCGACACGCCTCTGGTATATGGGATGCTGAGTAGGGTTTCTGGTTGCTCTTCTGTTTTTGTTTGGCGGGTTATATTGGCTTGGTTTCTGCGAAGAAGCTCTTCTATCATTTTCCCTGGGTAGCCATTCTATTTTAGGTCCCTTTTGATATTGCTGATTTCCAGTTCTATACCTGCTCTTGTGTTGCATAGTCTGTATGCTCTGTCGATCAGAGATTTAACTACTCCTTTCTTGGTTGAGGTGGAATGGTTGGATGCATGGTTGAGGTATTGTCCAGTGTGTGTTGGCTTCCTGTATAGAGATGTTTCGATGGTTCCGACGTTTCTCTTCACATGTACATCTAGAAAGGGTAGGGAGTTTTCCCTTTCTTTCTCCATTGTGAATCTGATGGTAGGCTTGATGCTGTTCAGGTACTCCAGGAAATGATGTAGTTGTCGGTCACTGTGGTTCCAAATTATGAACGTATCGTCAACATATCTGAGCCATATCTTGGGCTTGAACTTCGCTTCTTCTAATATAATTTTGTTAGAATTCACCTGATGACGACTGTAGATACCTAACAGTCGAAACGTTGTGTAATTACTGTGTTTTTAAAATAAAGACAATGGAAGTCCAAACTACTGATTTTATTTCAACCACATCATTGTCTACCACATTCAAACGGACATCGATAGAAGGTATTATTCGCCGTTAAAATAATTGTAAAATCAGAAAATGGTCCAATATTTTAATGAAATCGTTAGTTAATTGAAGGAGAGATGTATTTCGTTGTTCATTTTCGATTATATCCTCCTTCAAATGTTTAAGTCATCGATAGAAGATATTATTCGCCCTTAAAAAAATTGTAAATTCAGAAAATTGTGCAATAATTTAATGCAATCGTTAGTTGGCTGAAGGAGAGATTTATTTCGTTGTTCATTTTCGATTATATCCTCCATCTAATGTTTAAGTCATCGATAGAAGGTATTATTCGCCGTTAAAATAATTGTAAATTCAGAAAATGGTCCAATAATTTAATGAAATCGTTAGTTAACTGAAGGAGAGATTTATTTCGTTGTTCATTTTTGATTATATCCTCCTTCTAAATGTGTAAATCATTGATAGAAGGTATTATTCGCCGTTAAAATAATTGTAAAATCAGAAAATGGTCGAATATTTTAATGAAATCGTTAGTTAACTAAAGGAGAGATTTATTTTGTTGTTCTTTTTCGATTATTTCCTCCTTCTAATGTTTAAGTCATCGATTGAAGGTATTATTCGCCGTTAAAATAATTGTAAAATCAGAAAATGGTGTAATAATTTATTGAAATCGTTAGTTAACTGAAGAAGAGATTTAGTTTGTTGTTCATTATTGATTATAACCCTTATGTCTGCCAAATATTCAACCCTGCCTATAAATAGTTTGATTTTAAAAATCTCGAAGAAATCGTTTGCATGGAGAGCCGGCGACTTCGGAGGCCACTCTACCTCATCTTCGTAAGATTTAAAAGCCTCATCTTGCAGTTGGCGCTTAGTAGCACCATCGTGCTGAATCTGGATCTTCCATTTATTGTTTAAGTCTTCTATAGAAGGTATTATTCGCCGTTAAAATAATTGTAAAATCAGAAAATGGTGTAATAATTTATTGAAATCGTTAGTTAACTGAAGAAGAGATTTAGTTTGTTGTTCATTATTGATTATAACCCTTATGTCTGCCAAATATTCAACCCTGCCTATAAATAGTTTGATTTTAAAAATCTCGAAGAAATCGTTTGCAGGGAGAGCCGGCGACTTCGGAGGCCACTCTACCTCATCTTCGTGAGATTTAAAAGCCTCATCTTGCAGTTGGCGCTTAGTAGCACCATCGTGCTGAATCTGGATCTTCCATTTATTGTTTAAGTCTTCTATAGAAGGTATTATTCGCCGTTAAAATAATTGTAAAATCAGAAAATGGTGTAATAATTTATTGAAATCGTTAGTTAACCGAAGAAGAGATTTAGTTTGTTGTTCATTATTGATTATAACCCTTATGCCTGCCAAATATTCAACCCTGCCCATAAATAGTTTGATTTTAAAAATCTCGAAGAAATCGTTTGCAGGGAGAGCCGGCGACTTCGGAGGCCACTCTACCTCATCTTCGTGAGATTTAAAAGCCTCATCTTGAAGTTGATGCTTAGTAGCACCATCGTGCTGAATCTGTAACTTCCATTTAATGTTTAAGTCATCTATAGAAGGTATTATTCGCCCTTAAAATAATTGTAAATTCAGAAAATGGTCCAATAATTTAATGACATAGTTAACTGAAGGAGAGATTTATTTCGTTGTTCATTTTGATTATCCGCCTTATGTCTGTCAAATATGTAACCTTGCCAATATATAGTTTGATTTAAAAATCTGGAAGAAATCGTTTGTAGGGAGAGTAGGCAACTTCGGAAGCTATTTTACCTTAGCTTTATGAGATTTAAAGCTTCATGTTGTAGCACCATCGTGTTGAAATAATATCCCCCCATTCAGTATTTAAGGCATCGGAAGAAGGTATTAATCGTTGTTAAAATAATTATAAATTCAAAACATGATCCAGTAATGTAAGATTCGATTAAATCCGCCCAACCATTACCTTTATCAGGTGATGAAGTTCCAGTACCATTATACAAACGTAAATTTTTCCCACCTTCAGTATCTATTACTGTCGGAATTGACCATCACAGGAATGTACAGTTGTTTTCTGCAAAAGTCGAGATTGATATTAGTTTTCTAAGGGCGTCATCAGTAGTGTAGATCTTGTTTCATTGTCATCCACCACTAGTTCAGGGAGATTTTGTATGTCGTATACTTTAATATCTTGCTAATGTAATTTCTCTTTTCTAACCACTAACTGCAGTTGAGTACCAGGAACAGCAACAATGGATGTACTTCATTGTTATGTTTATAGTATTTAATGGTCTAGCAATTGTAATTTCCATTTGGTAAATGCCAAATGGTAGCTTGATTCAAGTTTTTGTTTAGCGATGCTACCAATGTGTTAGGAATTTCCTTAAATATAGGAGTTTTTACAGTAATTATTTGGGAATTTCCCAAGACATAGGAGCTTTTTTCTATTTACAGTAATTATTCGTGAGCAACGAATGCTTGCGGCTAAAATTCGGAATTTCAAAGACAATTGTTTATACACGTTTTTCTCGTGAAAAAACTGTACGTTTCCTAAATATGAATTTGTTCATTTGAATTTATTTTTGTAGTACCATAATTTGCTGTGTTAACACATGTCGCTAATATAAAAAAAACTGCATTTGTAGTATATCCCTTATAGATGAAAAAATAAATTTACATTTTACCATAATATGACAGTTCTAATTAGAAATTAAAAATACCAAAACTATTGTGTTAAACTCAGTAGTACTACCATAACGAAATTTCATTGAATTTAAGAATAATTGAGTGCTATTGTACTGGACGAAAAGGAATTCAGCCCCAAGATATTGGTAACACTAGTGATGAGCGAACAACACTATTGAGGAGACTATTTTGAAAGATTAATAGTTCTTGCAAATTTATCAGAAATGCTTCGAACGTTAGTTGATTCAATGTAGTGCTCCTAATATCAGTTGTCAAACAATTATGACAATTAATTGCAAACATTGAAGAACTAACTGAATATTGTTACAACTACGCGAACGTTGAACATCTTTTTATATTTATTAACGGAATTGCTTTTTGCATAATAAGAGTAAGAATGAAACATTTATAATTAAATAATATGAATATGATGTGGTTGCAAAATATGAATAAATCATCATTTATACTTTTCTGTGAACTTCAATCGGATTCAGCATTTTAATGGTAAGCAATAAAAATTGAATGTTTCATTGGAGTGTAAGCAATTAGAATTTCAAAATGCCTGGGCCATAAACTGCATGCGGTTTATATAAGCCTCCTTTGAATAATTGACTAGGGAAAACGGAAAAAGAACACAATTTTGCTGATTATATTATCTCGGAAAATTTAGTCTGCTTAAATTGCATCATAGTATTGGCGGAACAATATTCAAATTTAATTTTTTTTCATATAGAATATACGCAGTGTGTTGGATAAGTCTTATAACACGCCTGCCGTTAAAAGACTGTAATAATAAGATATTGCGGAAAGTGGAAGCTATTTACGTATATATTTTATATGAATTGGTAGATTGTGCCTTTGAGGACTTCCCAAGAAATTGGTCTTGTCCCGTTTTCCTGTTCATCTGCCTGTAGGAATATATCCACTTTATTGCATAAGGGAAGGAAAAAAAAATCAAGGTAGGTTCATTCACCATAAAGGGGAGGGCCGCTGTAGGGGTCAGTCGGGTTCCGCACCGAACCCTAAGCCCCTCCTCTGCCAATAATGGGAATGTAAGGATAGGAAAGACCAGGAAAATTGAATTATGGAATTTCGTGGATGATGCTGTCCCAGCATTTACGTGCATGACCCAGCAAAACCACGAAAAACCTAAGTCAGACCTGGGGTTCGAACCCAAGGCCTCCCGAATGAACGCTGAGCCTTCCTCGGTTTACAGAAGAGAAATTCTGGCATCTCTTCGGTTTGGTTTTAAGAATTCTAAAGTTCATTTCCATTTAAGTAAATCGTCATCATAATTGTGATCGTCCTTTGTACCGCTTGCGCAGTGTCGAGGCGGAGTGAGGCAAGGCTAAGCTAGTTTGTGCTACGCACTACAGCGCCCGACTCTGCGGGTTACCGTGTTGGTACAAACCCTGTTTGACTTGCCTGTGTGTGGATGTTTTTGTTTATGGTCTTGTCACTCCTGTAATGCGACCATATTACGAGGAGTGCCATTAGTTTGAACCCCAATGGCAAATGGAGACCGGGACCCAGTACCGACCTCCCAGGGAATTAGAAAATTTTCCGACCCTTGGAGTGATTCGAACTCGGTAGCATTTGGACTATTATATCCAAAGCTTGGCTCTCTTACCACTGAGCCATCCCTGCCCTATGCATTTAAGTACATAAACCTACTAAATCAGGAACCTATGGGTCGAGACTTTTGGACCACTGCAAAAAGTATTCACACAATAGCAGATTAAATTTTTAATTAGAAAATGCCAGCTTAAATTCTCCCCAATTATGAAAATGGTCTGTCTTTCGTGAGAAATGGGATCTTCAAACTTTATCGTAGCTTTGAAATATTTACGAGCGCTGTTTTAAACAATCTTGAATTATAAATTTTTCAGATACGTACAAACAAATCATGTTTAGATGCTATTTATTCAGTGCTTGGCATTATTAAAGAAAATGTTTCTTTTCTAGGACTATGAGTATAGTGAGTACAGCACCAAAAACTTCGATTATATTAGTAGCACAGTAGCATAGTGGATAATTTAGGAGATTGGTGTTAAAACATATATTAGCACAATTAGTTAGCTACTTATACCAAACAGCCGGTACAGATATACCAGAGGAAATGTTTAGTGTCTTACTTCTTTAGTGCTCGAGCAAGTAGTTGCAGAGGCGTTCACACTAGGTACGTACTCGAAGGCAAGTACAGTCGCACCTTGCTAACTGGCACTTCTATAAGTACATTTTTTTTATTACTCGAACTGGAACCTGTTTCCCAACAAAATACCTATTCCAATGCTCATTATTTTTATATTGATAAGTCGAATTTCAATACACCGAACATATTAATAAAGCAAAACTTTTATAATTCACTACACTAAGTTTGCTCCTAGTAAATATTTCTGTAACTCATAATTAAATTTCTCAGAAATAATTGTGGGTTTCTACCCCAACATCAATGACCATTTACACTTTCAGCGGTGGCATGTCAATTGAATTTAAATAGTATAGTATAGCATTCATTGTAGACATCGAACAGCGCGTGTTCTTGTATACTACTGTGTAGTACCAAATACAAACTGAATATAAATTGCTAGTAAACATGTAACTATGTAGTTAATAAGAATTATTAATGTCTCTTTATGTATTCTGATTTTTTTGTATGAAGTACATGTATACAGGGTGTTAATGAATTGCAGGGACAAACTTCTAGGGCTTAAAGTATTCATGAAAGCAAACATTTTGTTAATAAATGTATGGTCAAAAGTGTTTCCTTTCAGGGATAGAGCTTCTCTAAGATTCTTTAAGAAGCGCCTTAATGTAGGCAACTCAAATTACTACCTACTATTTGTTTCCATAACGACGCTTTTAATGCAGGATAAATAAAGCGCTCTTTCCCACTTTTCAAATTCAAATTAAGTTTATAATAAATTAATTAACAAAATGTTTCAAAACTAAGCAATAGAAAATACCAAAATTACAAAGCAAAAATCAACTATTTGAAAAATATTAGCGATGGATGATTCCTATTCGGAAAATGTTCTTGGTACAGGCGAGCAGCTTCGCGTGCGTTACCCCAAGCAGCTCCATACATGAACATCATGTCATGCTGTTCGGCAAAAGTATAATTCGCCATAACAAAAATACGAAACACAGAACGAAAACAACGAAGAAAATAATTATCAAAAAAATCACAGAACGAAAAAAAAAGAATTATAAAAGGTACAGAAAGAAACGAATGCAAGAAAAGTCAAAAAATATCACAAAAACATCAAATTGTGTCAAAATTGATGTTATTTGAATGCATGTATGTCTAGATCGTTTTTTTTTCAAAATTATTTAACATGCAAATTGGTTTGCCTACTTTCAGGTACTTCTTAAAGAATATTTAAGAGGCTCTATTTTCTAAAGGAGACACTTTTGACCTCACATTTAATAACAAAAGTTGTTTGCTTTGTTGTGTTTTACAAGCCCTAGAAAGTGGGAGTGAGGGCTTTATTTATCCTATATTAATTTCCGTCGTTATGGAAACAAACAGTAGGTAGTAAATTGAGTTGCCTACATTTAGATGCTTCTTAAAGAATCTTTGAGAAGCTCTATCTCTGAAAGGAAACACTTTTGACATACGTTTATTAACAAAAAATTTTTATTTTCATGTATACTTTAAGCCCTAGAAGTTTGTCCCTGCAATTCATTAACACCCTGTATATGCAATATAATAAAGATTAATTATGTACGTAATTTTGGAGCTATATTTGATAACTCGCAACAACCAAAACTAGTACCATGCAACTGTGTCTAGGTTTTACTTGAGTATAGTGATTGAGAGGTAACCACAAAACTGAATTATTGAATCATAATTAGAAGTAACCTTGACTTGTAATTTTTAATTGCCGTGCCACGCCCTTGTTGTGTCTGCTATCGATGGACAATTAAAATTTTATTGCAAATTTATTAGTGACTGTTTACAGTAATGCAGATTTTTAATTTCCCGTGCCCAAAGCAGTCATTAATCAAACATAAAGAGAGCACTACGATACACATGTATTTGATAGATATTGTTTGGATATGGCCTTAACAGTATTATTATTATTTCATTTATTATGCTTGAATGCACCTAATACGACCGTATACGCTATTTCATCATTATATTCTTTAGTGAATGCAGTACAATGGTATGAAGTATTTTATCATAATGTTCTTTTTTGACGTTTGTACAACCGACTACATTATTTTATTATACAGGGTGCATCAGAAATAGGCACACATATTTAAACCAGTAATAGATTGGCTCAAGTAGAATCCAATGGTACTACCTATTCATTTTTCAAAAATCATTAAGTTTATTTTTTTTTAAGTAAAAAATAAAATAAAATGTTGTTTGAGAACTGCTGATGGTACATAGAAAATGCATTTAAGCTGTAAAAGATTATTACCTAATTGTAAAGTAAATCCAAAGTGGCAAACACGTAAAAACTTGTAGAGCTTGTGATAACTGAATAGAATTTACTGACCTACCTAATGGTATTGGATTGTGGCAGGTAATAAGAAATTTTTTGCACTTCTATCTTACTGTCCTTTGCATAACATGTCTTTGAACTCAAATTTTTGATATTATCCTGTGGTACTCAAACAATTTTGGGTCAAATTTTCAATTATTATTTTCTCATATCTTAAGGGTCCCATTTCCAAAGAAATGCTTTTTCTAGTATGTATGTATTGTAATCTACCATCGGATTTAATATTTGTATGTACCTATTTCCGCTACACCCTGTATAGTACGACTGTATTAAACATTTCATTATTGTTAGTGAAAATACTGTATATAAGGTATTGGTTACTACATATTCCATGAATATAGTGACTGTATATGGTATTTCATTATTATATTTTCTAGTCAACCTAATATTTCATCATTATTTTTGTAGAGAACCTGTTACGACTGTATGAACTGTTCCGTTATCGTATTCCTTAGTGAATCTGTATAAAGTATTTCCATTGATTAGTAAAATTAATTATTACCCTTTTTAGTGAACTTATTAATACCGCATTGCGTATTTCATTATTATTTTTATTGGTGACATAGTATGATTGATATTGATCATGATTATATTCTTTAGCGAACTAATCATGACTGAATAAAGTGTGTTGGCATCATATTTACTGAATATAGTTGGGATGTATAAAGTATTTCCTTCTTACATTAATTAGTGACTAATTATTATACTCTTTAGTGATCTTATTATAACTGCACGGAGTATTTCATTATTATTTTCATTAGTGAAGCTGTTACAGAATGTATGAAGTATTTCATAATTATATTGTTTAGTGAACCTATTACGACGTAGGCAATTAAAATAATTGAATAAAATAATGGTTTAGCGAAAGTGAAACAGAAGGATGAAGTGTTTCATTATTGTATTCTTTAGTGAATCCAGTACCACTCAATAAGTGGTTTCCTATTAAATTCATTAGTGAAACTAATTCACTTTAGTAAACTTATTATTGGAGTATATCATTATTATTTTCATTAGTAAACCTGTTACGACTGTACTATATTACTATATTTTTTAGTGACCTAATACGAGTATTTCATGATTATAGTCTTTATTGGACCTATTAGGCCTGTATTAAGTATTTGATTATTATATGCTTAAATGAATTTATCACGACTGTGTGAAGAATGTTAATACTATTTTCTTTAGCGGACTTGTGAATGGATGAAGTGTTTCATTATCATAATCTTTGGTGTCTAGTACAATTATATATAGTCTGTTTTTTGTATTATTATTGTAGACTTTACTGAACTTATTTCTGCTGTATGGACTATTTCATGATAATATTCTTTAATGAACATGGTACGACTCTATAAGGTTTTTCATTATATTATTTAGTGAAGCTGTCACGAGTATATGAAGAGTTTCATTATTGTATTGTTTAGTGCATGTAATAAATCGATTTAAAGTATTTGTTTTTACATTCGTTAGTGAAACTAATTATTATAACCTTTAGTGAACTTACTACTACTG
>JABXWE010001360.1:0-16546 GCA_014611495.1 Limonius californicus | reverse complement strand
TGCATATTTAGACGTTTTATGCATATTTGTGCATAAATTTTATATTTTTGCATACATTTTATATTTTTATTTTTTTCCGATTGGTTTTATGTTACAGCGGTTTTTTATAACATCATGGCTTGTTTTGCATTTTGTATGAGTAGGGTCGCAGATAGTTTATTCTAAACGTAATTAATTTTCTCAGAAGTTGGGTAAATACTAGGTTCTGCAGTATGCCCTTGTTTATTGTAGATAGATCTTGTATATTGTAATATTTCTTTGAACGTTTAAATCCCTTTTAACACTTTATTCTTTCTAAAGTACTTGTGCTTGCTATTAGTAATTTGCTGCGATTATATTGTAGTTTAAGGCTTTGGTTAGAATGTTTCAACTATTTTATGATGTATTTCTGGCGCAGTTCATTGTATTTGTATAAATCTTTACCTTTAATATTTGAAAAATAGTTCTCAGAGTAGCTTGAGATATTCATACTTTTAAGACACGTCATTCAAAATACCCTACCACATGTAAGCCCTTATTATGAATAGCTATTTTAAATTACATGCTTTACTCTATCAATACGGGGTTATGGGAAATTCCGAATTATTTACAATCTTTAGTGTCTTTAAAGTAGCATATCCCTACTCCCTCCTGGGGTGCATTTGAATATTACCTTGCCCATTAGACGAATTTCTTAATTTACTCAGAAATATACTGGTGCTCTAACACTGTAGTTTTCAAAACGCGAGT
This sequence comes from Limonius californicus, assembly GCA_014611495.1. Lineage (NCBI taxonomy): Eukaryota > Metazoa > Arthropoda > Insecta > Coleoptera > Elateridae > Limonius > Limonius californicus. Next base: position 15,817 of record JABXWE010001360.1, on the reverse strand, counting down.
TACATTTTACTGCTGTGATCACAACAATGTCTCATGGCAAAATTGCATCATGGATTAAATCTTATCCTGAACTAATAATAGATGGGGATAAAATCTTTTGCCGGGCCTGCATTAAAACAGTAAGTTCTGTTTATATATAATTTTATTTCTAAATTGTATTCTTAATGTTTTTATGTAACTACTCCAGAATAACTAAATTTGATATTTATCCTCAGTGGAAGTTATTTTGTTTAACTACTCGTATTATCTTATTATTTATTATTAAATGATGATTATTATTTATTCAGATATCGTGTGAAAAAAGTTTCTAGTTGATCAAACCGCTGAAACATCTGGGCATACCTATTAGGAAATGCCAAAAGCTGCAAAAATCCAAAAATTCACAGGTATCCCTAAGACAGAGACTGAGTAGTTCCACACGAACACAACAAGACCAATTCAATCAAGATAAATGTAGGGAATTAGTTTCTTCAAACATCCCATTATATAAGTTAAGAAACAGCTATTTAAAATATTTTTTACAAAAGTATTGTAAATACAACATTGTAGAAGAAAGCACACTTAGAAAAAAGTATGTAGATTATTGTTATGTTGAAACGTTGTCACAAATTAGGCAAATTATTGGTAGTAATCATATTTACTTTATAGTTGACGAGACTACTGATAGTTGTGGTCGCTATGTTGCTCATTTACTAATTGGAATCCTTCACGAAAGAGAAAAAGGAATTTTATATTTACTTTACTCGAAACAGCGTGAAAAAGCAACAATTTAACAATAACGTGTTTCGTTCAAGAAGGGCTTTCCAATTTTTTTCTACCGGAAGTAAGCCCTGTCCATAAAATTTTCGTGATGATTACGGATGCTGCCCCTTATATGGTAAAAGCCGAGGGAAATATTTTACCCGAATTTAATTCACATTACTAGTATGGCACTCGGGCTTAACCGAATAGCTGAAGAATTAAGAACCAATTTCTATTGATAAAGATTTAATTAATAACGCAAAAAAAAGTATTTTTAAAAGCTCCCTTAAGAGTTCAATTTTATGAAGGAAAACTTCCAAACACTCCTCTCCCTCCCGAACCAATTATATCCCGATGGTGTACATGGTTGGAGGCTATTTTTATGCAGATAATTTTCAAGGGATAAAAAATGTCATACACGAAATGAACGATTCGAGTATTGCAGTTGAAAACTGCAAAAAGTAATTAAATCATCAAAAGTAGCACAACAACTGGCATTCATTAAAGGAACTACAGTTTTGTGTCAAAGTCAATAACAGAGTTCGAAAAACAAGGAATGACTCTAAACGAATTTTAAAGCTGATAACCCGGTTTGAAAATTCATGTAAAAAAGGTAAGAGGTGAAAATTGGGGCAATTATTTTAGAAAAATTTAATTCGGTAATGAAAAAGAATCCTGGTTAAGCTGTTTTAAAAAACATAAATAGAGTTCTCAATGGCGAATTAGTTGAAGAATTAAATTTAGATCCTAATATAATTTCAAAATTTGCAAATGCCCCATGCACGTCGGTAGCTGTTGAACGATCATTTTCAATTTACAAATACATGTTTACCGATAGAAGACATAAATTTCTTCTTGAAAATTTTGAAAAACATTCAGTTGTAAGTTGTTTTTATAATAATGTATCATAGTTTAAAATTTAGCATAAGCTGATTTGTAGTGATAACTATAAGTATAATTAATTATTCTGTACTGCTGTAATTTGGTTAATAGAATAAAATGTATTAAAAATGTATTGTTATTTGTGAATTTTAATGCGTATATTTGTTTTTAACTTTTTAACATTTGTCAATTTATCATAAATCGTTTTTAAAGTCGATTTTGAACATATGCTATTGCATATGCAAGTGCATATTTTCAGAATTTACTGCATACGTTAAATAGTGTGCACATATATATGCGCATATTTCCGCAATAATCGACCGCATATATTCCGTTCTCTAATGATGATAATTATGTATCTAGGGAACAATTCATCATTTCTGTCAATATTTTGATGTCATAAAAATCAACAAATACTACCGGCCGTGAAAAAAATATTTTATTGCACAATTTACACTAAGAGGACATAGTAAAACAAAGTCTGTATAAACAACAAAATTATACTTTTTGGTTGAACAGTTATATTACATTCTACAATAGTATTTCACAGTAACCACCTATACCCTATTGGTGCCTGACTCCTTAGTTGTCGCTCCGCCGGGTTTGAAGCGTTTGAACTATAGCTACTGATTAGCAACTTTATTTATTGTCCAACGATATAATTGAGGTTATAAAACAATACACCAGTAATTACTAAATAAGTCGTAACATGTTCATGCATTAACATTAATATAATCAAATTGAACGTTAATAAAATAAGATTCACAATAATTTCAAAGTTTTCATAAATATTATATAAAATAACTCAAGACAAGAAAGGCCCCAATCAATGTTCCGTCAATCTTTTTATCGAGACTAGTGACACCAGCAGTACCAAAAGGAGCATCAGTTTTCCAAGTAAAACCTTTCAAACTGGATAAGTCTGTGGTTATACAGTTCAAGACTAAAAAAGCGAATTCTATTTACTTAAAATAATATCCTCTATTAAAGCAATGAATCTCATAGTAGTTCAAACAGTATTGTGCAAGTAATAAAAGTTAAAATATATTTACATGGAAAAACAGAATTAATATCAATCCAGATATCAATACATAACATAAATTCTTCTCTTGTAGTGCTTGATGTTACATACGTAACGGTTCTATGCCTTTGTTGCGTGGTTTAAATTCAACAAACATAGAAGTTCACTGCTTAACGTAGGCTCTGATCCACAGGAAGTTCAAACACTTGTACTAAACCTAGGTTTAATACATGATATTTTAAAATACTCGATACATTTTAAAATAATATTTTTCCAATAATTTAGGATCCTCGACTTAAATATTTTTTCCTAGATTACACTAAAGATCACTTCTTAAAAAATATTGGAGTTGAAATACTAATCCATACAAATACAACAACAATAAGCAAATTTGCTGACGCCAAATCCGCGCCACTTTTTTCATTCTTCTTCACCTTTTCTTCCGTTGGTTGTTTATCACTCATGTTCAGCGAATGTCTTGTTGTCGTAGAACTTTGTGAATGTACGGAAGTTGGTCGTTGGCTATCATTTGTAGTTGTTGGATGAATCTTTGTTGGATTGCATTTGCTCTCGTACACCTCCACGCCTTTAAGACAGTTAAATGCATTTTTTGAACTCGTTTCTATACAATTTCCACGAAGATTCAATACTGTCAATTTTAACATATGGCAAAAGACACGGGGGATGTGTTTTATATTGTTGTAAGATAAATCTAGCCTTTTAAGATTAGGAAAAGCGATATCTAAATTGTACGGCAGATGCGAAATCTTATTATTGTCTAGAAAAAGCGTGTCTATTTGATCTCTAGCAGGAAGGTCCATAAATCTTTGTATATCCAAAAATGTAATGTTATTCATTCCTAGATCGAGTATGTGGAAGCTCTTGCCCTCAAAGTATTCGAAAGGTATTTCATGTATGTTTTCTCCCCGACACTCCATTATTTCTCTTCTTTCATTGTATATGCATCCGTGACTGTTAGCGGACACTACCACCATAATCGCCAGCAATCTGAAATAAGAAATGCAGTGATATACGACAAATACATAATCTATTATTTTCCTTATTTACATAAACAGTATCTATGTACAGGGTGGGCCAATTAAGTTATCCCCCTTAAAAGTGGCTGACGCAACCCAACAAACATGACATAGTAACAAAAATCGTGTTTTCTTTAATTTAGTTTTATTGATCAATGCAATACTAACTCGAGCTGTGAATTTATTTGCAATTGTTAAGTAAGATGGTTATAGAAAATGAGGAAACAGATTTGTATATTATTTTTGGCGAATGCCGCGAAAATGCTGCTGCACAGTGCAACAATTTATATATCCGGTGCTTTCCAACCAGAAACCCACTGCCTGAAAAAACCTAAAAGCGCTTTGAAATTTCTTTAAGAAATGAAGGTAAATTTGTCAATTCCAAAAGATGTAGGTCCAGAACAATTACGAACAAACAGCTACTAGCAGTTCTAGCGACAAGTAGGTCAAAGAAATTTAAACACACATTGGATATTAGTAGAACTTCAGTTAGAAGAATTCTGAAAGCAAAATATATTTCATTCCTATCAGGTTAATATGGTAGTCGAAGTGCGTGAAACTGACCCTCAGAGAAGATTCCAATTAATGTCTTGCCTGCTACGGTTAGAGTGTTAGACTATTGAGAATTATCTAAATAATAATATATTTGGAAAAAATTGCATTGGAAGAGGAGTTATGATATCACTCCAACAAATATATTTTTTTTGTTTACAATTAAAGAAATACTATACCAAACTCCGGTAGTGTGTGGTCATTGACCATGATTTACAAAATAGAATAATCGAGGCTTGTACAATGTACCTACATCAATTACACGTAATACGCTTGACTGAGACCGAAGACCATTTTCAGAACGAATCAGAAAACATGTGTAGATGGATAGATGCTATTTCAGACAGTAATTGTGCATAAGTTATATAAGCTTATTTGTTATTTCGAATTGAAAAAGCTACCAAACGAAAGATATCCTCCGATTCAGCTAGTTTATATTTATTTTACTAATATTGGTGTATAATAAAAGTAGCTTTCTATGCTTTTTATAAAAAAAATTTAAAAGTGTCTTTAGAAATTGAGCTTCATTGATACTTATGCAGATATTTATTTCTTCCTTAGAATTATATGAATCTAGAGTAACTCCTGTTATTACGATACATATTTGCTCTGTTAACTAAAAAGCCATTGCATTATGAAAGGATATCCATAAAATTGCCTTAACCTAATATATCTATTTTCCACTAAATAGTAAATATAAAAACAAGCTTAACATATCTCATTGTATATTAAATATAAAGTAGCTGAATCCATGGGCTACGCCTCACTCTTGTTTGCTAACTTTTCTTATAAATAATAAATAAGATGTGTGGAGGTAGAAGATACGCTCTTAATATTCCAGAAGTTTCTGAAATAGACCAGAACGTGGTCAACTGCAGACGTCAATTGAGTAAAAGACTAATAGTTTACACACTTTCTATAATTTTACAAAAATATAGGGATCGGTTTACCCTAACAAAAGTATGGACAGCTACTTTGAAATAGAATGTTACTATTTTTTTTACATTAATAGTAGTTTATCTAAAACGGACAGCTTGGAAGAATTACAAATTTGAGAAATTACTATATTTCAAATTCAAATTTCAAGTTATACGATTAAAGTCGAAATTTCAGGCTCAAGTTCCAAAGGTTAGTTATATCATTCGTGAAATTTTAAGTCTACTATATTTAATAGTCAAAAACGAAAATAATGTTTCATTTATAAAATAAATATATTTTTTCAATGTATTGCCTTTTATGATTACTCTTTTATATGTCCACGTTCCCCGGATGCATCTGTACATAACATAATTATATTAAACCACACCCAAGCAGTGATAACAAAAATACCGAATCAATTCATAATATACAACTATAAAACAAACAATTGTGTTTCTGCTTCGACTGTAAAAACATAACAACTGTTTTCATTTAAACCAACTTAGTATATACTGAACCAAAAATGTTAAATATTGTAAACTGTTCGTATGAGCACATTACATTTAAAATCAGAAGTGTAATTACTATATAGTACTGATGATGATGATGATTTGAGAGAGCGAGATCTAGGACGCGGTTTTCCAAGCATCTCCATGCACTTAGGCCACATTTGGCCCATTGTACACTCTAACTAAGAATTTTGCCTATCTGAGGTAATTCCAGCTTCAGTAGTGATTTTTAACGTGTCACACGTCGTAGTGGCACGGGACCTACGGCTTTACTTCTTATCCGACAAAAGACGCATTTTCAAATTTTTCCCCGCTAGAAAAATCTCGCAGACCTCAGCCAGGTTCGAACCCGCGTCCCTCGGATCTAAAGGCAAATGCGCTAACCACTAGACCGCCGATGCCGGCACTGTATATTACCACTATCGAGAACAAGAAATTTCTCGCCTCGTTTCGCTTACGAGAATCGAGACAAGACTCTCTCTATCTCGCTTTTCGGGACGAAACAAGAAATAAGATTACGAGAAACCAGACGAGTTTACGCTATTTGCGAATCGTTAATCATTTAATCATTTTATTTTCGCGACGTTTCTTCTTAATACCTTCTTATCAGTATTATACACAATCTCTATGCCATTCAAACTTTTAAAATGAGCTTGCGGTCATTCCTAGTATTTTACGATCATTCATATAACTAACTAGAAAATATAAGTAAGATTGGCTATCTAAAGAATATGACCCAAGGTATATCGTCCAAGTGGCAGCAATAAGACGTAGGTATGTCACCAAAAATCAGTTTCGTTTTATTTTTGCATCAATGTAACCAAAATAACCTCGCTACACGCTCCAAATCATCCTATATCACTCAACCAATCAGAAGGGGAGCATACGTGCGGAGTTGCAATTCAACGAATGGTGGCGTGTTGTTTTGACTACTGCAATCAGACGTATGTCAAGTTGTGAACGAACATGACGACACAGGTAAGTAATAAGTTCATATAAATCTGTGTAAACTGGCGAGAAAATTGAACGTAAATATTAATTATATCATGTTCCATAAATCCGTAAATAGATCATCTTTGATCCTTGAACGATATTGCCGAAGATTAGTAGTGCAGAGGTATACATCGACAATATTTCGGAAACAAGAACTCCGCAAGATATAGTTGAGCGCAGGGCTCCCTCATTGCTATCCGACGTACCGAAAGTGAAGAAGGCGAAAGAAATAACTTTGTTCCAGCTGTGGAATATAGCTGATTTCAGTTCGGGATCAGGGGAGTTGTATGAGCCACCAAAAGTTGAAGAAGCAACAGAATCCGAGGAGATTGTTTCATCAAGAGGGAAGGATCAAACTGAAACCGTAACAAGGAAGCGCAAAGGCTAAGCTGACTGTAAACCATGGAAAAGGCAAAAAAATGCATAGTTGCGGCTAGAGGGAAAACCTTACATCGGATTTAAGAACAATGAACATGGAAAATATCAACAAACTAAAATGAAATCTGTTCGTTCGTCCAAGATGTGACGGGCATCTAACAGTGCACGCTTTAAAACGTGGTCTAAAACAAAACTTGAAATGCTCCACAATCAGCGAGGAGGATCGCCAAACCATTTTTTCAGCTTTCTGGAATCTATCAAAGTGAAAAGCAAAAAAAAAAAGGTTTATGTCCCACGATGTGTGTTACAAGCGCGTCCAAAACATAGGAGAAATGATACTCATGCTCAAAGCTCCAGGAAAAAAGTAGGGTTCAAATTCTACTTTACTGTGAACGAAGATATCAATGATAAAATAAATAAATATATTTGTAAGAACATGTTCCTAAACACATTGTGCATCGGCGAAAAAGCTCTCCGTTTATGGGTGTTAGATGATGAATCTAGTAGTGATCCATCAAGAACCGTAGAGATCAAAGCCGGTAATACCTCAAGTAGCGGAAGATCAGCAGTTGTAAAAAATGTTGAAGAGTTTTTGAAGTCGTTGCCAAGGATTGAAAGTCATTATTGTAGAGCATCATCCACTAAACTTTACCTAGAGTTAACATGGAATAGTTCAGAGAAATGTATAGACATTACGTGGAAAAATGCCAAAATGAAAACATGCTATCAGCATAAGTAGTATATTATACTACTTAATATACCTATCATGTCGGACCTTGAAATGTATTATTCTGTTTATATTTAAGAGATTTATCTATAAGGGTGGTTCAATGTGATTCTTTCTGGAAAGATGAAAAACCCTCTATCTGCATACACGTTAATATATCACAAGCATCAGCAGTGTTTGCAAAAAATTTGTTAATGTAATAAATTTAATTGTGCAAATTTTAGTATGATATAGACAATGTGTACAATTACAACTACCTAATCACTTTTTTGAATATCATTTTTTATGGTACCTAAATGCCTGTGTATTTCAAGAATATTCAGAACTATTTCCAGTCTTTAATGATAACGTAGTAAATCACTAAACGCACTGCGTAATTAAATTACCTATCTCTACCAATCGTAACCACTCTTTTACAAGGTATTTTACAAGAAGGACAACGCTGTAACATTTGTTCTTATATTTACTTCATATTATATCTGTCTTGGTGCTTCTAGGCAATCTTAACAACGACTGGATTTTATGCAAAAGGCCACAGGGTCGAAGTACAAACTGGATTAACTAACCATTACAAATCCCTACTAATAACCTAATCTAATCAGCCGTCACATTGCAAAATAGTCGATGTTTATTCAAAATGGCAACATTGAGCAAAATGACTAGACATTTTGCAAAAAGACAGATTGTGCGAAACGCCTGCGACATATCATAGCTTTTAAAACATGCCATTTCTACCACAACAAAAATAATTGCTATCCGGTTTTAATGATTTCTGGGGTACCTTACCGCAACATTATAGATATCAATCTTCAATTAGTGACTAATGGATTAACATGAACACAAGTAAAAACGACCAATAACATCAATCTTCTATGTAGACATCTCTGTATAAAAATATTATTATTGTTAAATACGCAAGTTACCATATTGTACTATAGTTAAGATGGAACTCTTGAAACTCATGAAAGTTACATTTTCCAGCTCTGCTCAATTTCTAATTCTCCATGAATTCAGCTCTGCATTAATTACATTTTAGTAAAATACATAACGTAGATGCTAATTCCACGACGAAAAATTCGAGACTCTCGCACGAGAGTTGAGACGAGACTGACTCACAATTTCGAAACGACAGTATCATTTCTCGTCTGCTCGCGTCTCGCGGCAGCACTAAGCATAATATATCCATATATAATTATGTAATTGTAAAATATATCGGATAGCTTCTACAATTATCCAGTAGGATCGATTAAGTAAGTATGCATCATTATATGACGTAAACATAATTATTGGTTATTTTTAAATATTACATCATACCGTAATAAAAGTCATTTTAAGTTCATAAACCGTTATACGTCATTAAAAATCTAAACGGAATTTTAACGTAACCCTGGTGCCCGATGCACGCCGATCAGTTATGATTTTAAATGTGTTGTATTTAGTTTTTAATAAACATACACATCCATATATTTAATTATTTAAGCTCCAGATCGCACATTTCCCAAAAAACAGATACCTGAAAGTTTTTATAGCAATACTACTAGTATACGATAAAGAAAAGTAATATTTAAACTTTATAGTATTAAACAACTATATAGAATTCAGCTATAGAGTTAAATTAATCAAAATCTATTTATTATCAATTTATTGCATAGTATCTACTTCCGTTTGAAGTAACTACTTTTAGTTCAAACAGAACAAGTAAGTTATGATATCACAATTTAAAAATAGACAAACGGTTTACAATATTGTGTACAGGTTGCAAAGTACTCCTATAAAAATATTTGTTTGCATTAAATATAATATGACTATACTTACAAATATAATGGGAACGCAATGAACAACATGTCTGCGATATTTCCTGGAAACTTGGTAATCAAATGTAGGACCTCTGTAACAGAAAAAAAAAATATTAATCCTGACACGCGACTAATCATTATTTCCTATTTAGGTATATTTTATATAATACATACATACATACATTAATGTTTATATATGTATATATTATATTTATTTTATATATGTCTATATTATATTTATTTTGTATTTGTACGAAATTTAAAATATTTATTGAAATATTTTTTCTATATCTGTATACGCAATATCTTGAAATATTGTGAAAAACAGTAAGCTAAAAAATTATATCGTATTTCTGTCTTGTAGCTTCACAACATATAAACCTTATGTAAGATTTAACTCACCCACGTTGAAGAAACACAGGTAATTAATTATCAAAAGAGAATTTAACGAATAGCAAAAACGTTGCTCGTAGAATGGAAGTTGATTCAGAACTGGCCAAACGGCTCTTTATTAGTGATAAGCTAAAAATGATTATCTTATGAAAGATAATGGTTTTATATAAACGTCGAGCTTGTGTCTGGGAAAAACACTTAGAACTTCAACTGCTCAATGATTAATTAATGAAATTGTTAGGCAATATCTGCAGTATATAATAATTTAACTAGCATGGTAAACGGTACGCACTTTAGAAAGCATCTGTCATGAAACTTTAAAAGGATATTCTGTAAAATGTTCCTCAAAATATAAAGTTGCCCAAATTGGCGAATCCCTTGTAAATACAACAAATAAAATCTGGTGATTTTTATCTGGGATAACGTTGTACGTATAGACAATCGTATGATCTGATGGTTCGATCGCCTGTTCCTTATCAAAGTAATCTAACTTTAAGTCAACACAAATCACCATATAATTCATATTACGAGAGTCCCCTTTCGTCTCCTATTGCTTAGATATATACTATTACGACTAACTTAACCGGATAATGAAATTACACTTGAAACAGTGATACTATATTATCCAATTTCCTGAGAACACCATTTATTTCCCTTCTTATTTTTTATTTATTATTGAAATCCCCTGAAGATAACCAAACTACCAACTACCAACTACCAACTAACCAACAGATGTAATGAAAAAGAACAATTCAGAATAACAAATAAGAAGCTCTAGCACTAAAATTTAATCCTTAATTGAAACATACAATGTATTAAAAGAGCAAGTTATTGCGAATGGTGTTAAGTGGTCATTGTTGCTGCCTTACTGACATCATAGATGGCAATGAAGAAATGGGTTCACCCCAATCAATTTATGATAAAATATATTTCATAGTTATGGTTGGGTTCGAAAATTACCAGAAGATCAAAAGTAATGGAATGCTTAAAAGTCATAATACATTAATTTGATGCTTTACATCGAGTAATGGTAGCTTCAAATGTTTAAAATATAAATTTAATATAGTTAGGACGCCTAAAGTAGAAAGTTCGGTTTCATTTAATTCTGCAAATACATACCCAAAAGCTGTTAAGGTGTCCTTGTTGGAATCATAGTTGTGACGGCTGACGTTTTTTTACTACTATATTACCGTTTTAACTAGCCCTATAGTACACTTGAATATCAGTTGAAGGAACATTTACAATTTGCAAGCAAAGTAAAAGTAATCCTATTGTAATCCACAGGTGTTACCTCTACTAATCACGACAGCTTTTCCAAGGTTGTATTTAAAAAAGATATAAAAATAAGACAGGTTACTAGAGCACTCAACCAGCTTATTATATTAATCCATTAAAACAGTATTAAGTGATAATGATATTTAATCTTCTCATTTTTACTCAAGGATTCAACCATTTTTAAAGGTATAGTGCAATCTTATAAGAACAATTCTACCTGCGGCGGTTCCGACTCCTAAGGGTCGGTCTTTGAATGTTCCGATAAAAGCCTCCGACAGTTGTCAAGCTGGATAAACTAACACTGTACCAATAAACTTCTAGACAAGCTACCAGGCAAATTTATCCGCCTTGTTTACGGTATTTTCTGTCTTTCATTCGTCCGATAGTCTACGTCAGAAGTTAGTACATTTATTCCATAGGATAAACTTATCGGGCAGTAGAAACAACAGGCCGGATAATGCAGCTACGTATGTGCACGAGGCGACATGATACATTTCGAGCGGATGTAGATCTAAATAAAGTGATTTAAATTAAAGAAAACCACAGTTCAAACATTACTGGAAGAAATTCAAATAAGTTACATCAAATAATAATGTACTGTATAGTTATGTAGACGAAATTGTTTATATTTCATAAACCATTGTGTATCACCCATGTAGCAGTTGCTTATACGTAACCTTGCGATTTTATGTAAGCGGTCGAAAAAAGAAAAATGATTGGTACACATACAACTGCAAATTTAAATTTCATATTTTACTACCAACTACGGCAAGTGATGTTGAGTGACGTTCCTCACAGCCCCCCCCCCCACGGCGTTTAGTAAACAAACTATAGGTATCTTTGTTTAACTCACTGCTTTTAAGATAATGCTTTCCTTTCCGCAAACCATTGTATGAAACTTACCCCACATCCTTTAGACCCAGTGGTAGTAAACCAGTAAGAATTTGGCCGACACCTAACCAGTAGGATGAGTTGTATTGAAAGACGCAAAAACGCTGTCGGGTAGATTTATCCTTGGGGTTAATTTATACCGCCTGACAATATCGAATACTTCTATCGGCACATTAAAAGACTAGCCCTTAGAGTAAATCTACCCGACAACGTTGTTGTGTCTTCCAATACAACTCATCTCGTGGGTTAGGTATCGGCCAAATTATTACTGGTTAACTACCACTGGTTCTGAAGAATATGTGGCAAGTTCCGTACAATGATGTGCAGAGAAGAAAGCATTATCTTAAAAGCAGTGAGTTAAACAAAGATACCTACAGTTTGTCTACTAAGCGCCGGGGGACTATGAAAGACATCACTCAACGTCAGTTGCCATAATTGGTAGTAAAATATGGGATATAAATTTGCAATTATATGTATAACCCTCATAAGAATTATTTCTGTGGTAGCTTTACTAATGTCATTAATTCCGCCTGCTGTAATACACTATGAACGCTTGCATTAAACCGCAAAGTTATATAAAAACAACAGCTCCATGGATGTTACACAATGGTTTATGAAATATAAACAATTTCGCCTACACAACTATATTGTACTATATTATTTGGTGTAACTTATTTGAATTTCTTCTAGTAGTGTTTGAACAGTGATTTCTTTCATTTAAATCTTCAGAAAAATTGCAATGTTATGGTTGTCATGGTATTTTCTGTTTTTCAAGTGTCCGGTAGTCTATGTCCAAGGTTAGTTTACTTATTCCGTAGGAATAAACTTATCGGGTAGTAGAAACAGCCGACAGTACTATTTCGGCAGGATAATGCAGCTACGAGTGTATCCGAGGTGATAAGAAATATTTCGAACGGTATAAAGTGTTTATAAAATTAATACTAGCTTTCTGGTGACGTAACGAATAAATAATAGATAAGTTTAACAATTGAAGAAACGGAAATTGTTAATCATTTAAATCCAGACCGAAGGAATGTCGTCCTAATCATTTAAATTTTTTGGATGATTTCAATTTTTCATACCAGAAAAATATTTATCTTTTGAATTGAACATAAAATTTTGAAATTGGTTTTTACTTTCTACGAATGTGTAGACAACATAAGAGCAGAATGTAGGCAACACGTCGTGCGGAGATAAGAGGGTGAATATTGAAATGCAGAATTGCATGTTTTTGTTTGAAATATTTGCGCCAGCAGGTATAGTAGACTGAGAATCAGCTGAAGAAACTCAGTCATTAAACATTACTTATGTTAATGTTTGTGAAAATGCCAGACTGAATCCCGACATTGTAACAAAAAACCATAGACTTCGTTAGGTAATTATTATAAATATTTAATTTGCAAAAGTTTTGATTTTTAAAGTAAATTAAAACAAAAAATTGTGTGTAATTTCAATCGATTTTTTAAACCGAAAACGAGACAAAATACGACATTTTGGCAAAGATGAACTACCTCAAAAGTTAATAAAATATAATAATTACCAACTTCTTGATGAAACCGTTACCGCTAATTCGATACCTTTAAAAACAACTAAAGTTTTGAGCTAGAAACGAGAATAAAAATTTTAGAAAAAACAGTGATTGATTTAAGATTTCAAAATTTCATCCCAATTAATTTTAATTGTGAATAAGCCGTTTACCAATTAAAAATTTCTATAAAACATCATACATTTGTAGTTTACTTTTAAATCTAAATTAATTACGCCATTTAAAGCAGCGCCACCTGTAGTGATGTTTATAAGCAAAAACCAAATATGGCGGATAAGCGTCAGCCTGTGTAAAACATGTAGTCCTAGTCGTAATTTGCTGGATTACAAAAGGAGGATTATACATTTTTTAAATCGTTTAAAACTTCAGACGGGGAAAGCCGCAATGTCATGAAATATTTCGATGACGATGCATTGCCTGATTGGTGATAAAAACTATACAAGAATTAACGGTGCTGATAGGAGAATAACATCAAACTCTCCTAAAACCCCCATTAGTGATTACGTTATATGGATCTAAAAACTATTTCTTTTAATAACCGCATTTATTATAACCTATGTCATGATTGTAATACAGATTATGTAAACGCGCCCGTTTTTCAACAACTCGGTAATTGTATTATCAATGAAATGATAACGATAATGGAAACTTTCTTGCAAAATGCGATCTCCTTCCGGTTTGACGGACTCCCAAGTTTTGATTTTGGATAAATTCAAAATGTTAAAAGTGTTTGCCTATTGTTTAACACAGGCAACGCAGAAGCATTTAGTAAATATAATAATTTCTAAAATAAATAATTAATTCTAATGCGTGGTACTGTACGCACAGTGTAGGCGTAAACCATACAATAATTACTATAACTGTGCGCCATCTTTGTATAGTGTACCATTTATAAGGAATTTTAGGTATTTGAAATATTTCATTTGCCAAAAACAATTTAGTGCTAAATAACATTATATCGTTGAATTGCAGAAACATACATTTAAATAACGTTTTCCAGTAGAATGGCATCGAATCTTTTAACTGTAAATTATAGAACAAAGGGAATTCGGTGGGGTAGTGCGAATACGCTCTGTCAGTCGAGGTCACAGTGAAATGCGGTCCGAGCGGCCGCTTGATCGAACCCCTGAGGCGACTGTATTTCACATAGTTAATTTTAGGGTGCATGTTACGTGAATGGTTAGTATGTAAGGGACGCCCGCATTCCCCTGAAGTGATGCGAAAGCGGTTCCGTGGGGGGAGGCGGTAGTATGAATGAAAGGAAAACAAATATAGAACAAAAATTAAATGTCATTGTATAATTCATACATAAAACATCGTCAGAAAATGCTAAGCCCAATATTTATATAACGTTGTGCAAAGTTAAATTTTCATAGACATTTTTATCCTTTAAAACAGTAATTTATAATTTATTTGCTCGCCGAATCACGTATAGATAACTCTTTCATAAATGTTTGTTATGTGGTAACCGTAAACATTTAAGAGTTTCTTGTGTTGAAAATATTAAAATAATTTCACACATGATTGTGTTCTTCATTATACAGGGTGAGTTTTTTAAAGTGTTACAAGGGGATATCTCGAAAATGGTTTAAAATTTTTTTGTGAAATTTTGGTGAAGTAATTGAGAGACGGGGGGACATATTTAAACATATTTTTGACATTTACCCCCTCTCCTTATTTTGAGAGGCGGCGGGTAACTTTGGATTTTTAAATGGGATAATGTACTTTTTTTTATAAAATTCGAATCTACGTAAAAAACTAGGTAGGTGTGCGAAAAAAAAATTGATTTGCTCTTTCGGTTACGGAATTATGATTTATTAGGTTATAAAAACAAAAAAATATTAACAATTAAATTTCTACTTATTTATCGTCTGCCACGCTTGAGAAATTGTTCGAAATGTCCCCCTTCAACTTCCAAACACTTTCTCACTCTTTTTCTAAATGAATTCCGTACATACTGCAACATGTCAGGTGTCACTAATGAGCAGGCAAAGCGGATTCTGTTTTTCATATCATCGAAAGTTGTACCGGACCAGCTTGACCAATCCACCTGTTTTCAAATATTCCATTCAAATGATTACGGGCCTCTATTGCATAATGGGGTGGAGCTCCATCCTGTTGAAACCACATGTCAGGGTTTATGTTTTGGTTTAATAAT
>JABXWE010001357.1:0-19845 GCA_014611495.1 Limonius californicus | reverse complement strand
CCTCCATAACCATTGGAAATTAAGATAAGTTCACAAATATTTTGTGTATTTATTTGTTTTATTCATATTAATAATTACATAACTATCTTGGGTGAAGCCACGAAAATCAATATTTTTATTAGAACCCTGAGATTTGAAGGGTTTCTGTCAAAAACAGCACTTGTCACAATATTTCATTTTTATGATGTTGACTGCATTAGCTTCTTTGTCATTGTCATCTACTTATTAAGTCTATTATTTTCCACAGAAACAGCTCTTGTCAGGGTTTGCTATACGTGTAAAAGTTCGGGTATTCCGTTAAAACCGCACTTGTCAATGACATATGCTGTTTTTGCCGAAAATCCGGCAGCAGCTGTCAAACACTAACATGGAAGCCGATTCGAACGCCATTCCGTTAAAACGGGTTAAACAACCGAAAAAAAGCAGTGTAATTCGTGACAAAAAAGTTCGGGGTGTTGCACATGTCAATCATAAGGGTAGGGCAATTCCCGCTAAACAAATAGGGGAAGATTGCAGGTTAGTTCTATTCTTATTCGCTGCAATGTCATTTTCTAACCTAAAAATCTATTGCAGATGCTTTCGCTATAAGTGCTTCAGTGTGTTGTCTGCAGCAGAAAGAGAATCTATTTTTAACGATTTTTATAATATATCAACGAAAAATTTGCAAGATTCCCATTTATGTGGCCTCATTAATGTAGTGTCTGTCAAACAGAGAAGATCACGGAAACAAAATAAACCCGTCTTGGTGCAATACTCTGATTCATCTGATGATGACACTACTACACCTAATTATGAACATGCAGCTCACTATACATTTAAGGTACGAACAAAGAAACTTGACAATAGTTATCAACAAGTTCCAGTTTGCAAGAAAGCTTTTCTCAGCATACATGGCATAACACCTGCTCGACTTAGGCGATTACAATCTAGTCTTAGTGAATCTTTAAAATCGCCGGTAGATAAACGAGGTCAGCATAAAAATAGACCTACCGCTATACCGATCGAAGTAGAGACATTTATTGCAAATCACATAAGATCTTAATCTTAATCTCTTAAGATCTTTCGAAACAGCGTAGTCATGTGGTCGGTAATTTCTGTTTCACCGTATTTTAATAATTCATTAGGGATACCGTCTGGGCCGGCAGCTTTCCTATTCTTGAGTTTCTTTATAGCACATTTTACCTCCTCTGCTGTTATATCCGTAACCTGCTGCGGTATACTGTTGTCTGTTTCAGGTGGATCCCCTTCGTCATTATACAGCTGTTCTATGTAAGATTCCCACTGCGTCTTGCCAATTCCGTGTGTGACATTATATTCATTTATGGGTTTTTTCCTCGCCTTTAATATTTTCCAGACTTTTCTTTGTGCCCCATAAAGATCATGTTCCATGTCAGCTGTGAATCGTCTCCAATATTCCTGTTTTATATTTCAAATTTTTGTATTCACTTTGTTTCGCGTTGTTACGTAAGTTTGGGAATTTTCGGGTGTTTTATTACCACAATAATGGAGATACGCTTTTCGTTTTTCGTATGCCAATTCCCTTATTTCAAGGGTGAACCAAGGTTTAGTTGCTTTTTTGCTGTTTGTATTCACTTTTCTTGTTCCCAAGCTTTCTGTTGCTGCATCTTTTATGTTCTGTTCAGTCTTCCTCCACATCTCTTCTATAGTGTTCGTTACATCCACTGTATTTGTTTCAAACTTTTGCGCTAATCTTTGTCTATACAGCCATTTTGTTGTTTCGTCTTCCAACGCTTCGATGTTTAATTTTTCTAGATATATAGGCGGTGGTCTAGCTGTTATTTTGATTTGTATGTTAATTTTGCCTAGTACTAGTTTATGATCCGAGCCTATATTTGGTGAAGTTAATGCTCTCACGTCCCTTACTTGAGTAGAGTAGATTTTCTTGTTTGTTAATATATAATCAAGCGTAGATTTATGCCCTTGTGTATTTGACCACGTGTATTTGTGCTGTGGTTTGTGTGGATAAAAGGTGTTCTTTATCCTCAGTTCGTTCTGTGCACAAAAGTTGATCATTATTTCTCCATTACGGTTCACGGATTCTTCATTGAATCGTTGTTTAATTCTATTGATGCATTCGTTACCTATTCTAGCATTCATATCGCCTAGTATAATAATGTATTCGCTGTTATGAATTTCATCTAATTCGTGCTGCAGAAAGTCGCAGAATTCTTCTGTCTCTTGTTCGGGCTTTCCTGCATCGGGTGCGTATACGGAGATAATGTGAAGCTTCTGATGTCCCATGCTCAGTATTATTCTCAATATTCTGTGGTTAACGTATTTAATATTTGTGATTTTTTGTTCAAATTTTTCATGTAGTAATAGTCCCACACCTGATGCTGCAAGATCTTCTTTGTTTTTTCCGCAATATATGAGCAAATAATTCTCGTATTTAGACACTCCCTGCCCTTTCTTTTTCGTCTCTGATAGAGCACAAATGTCTATTTTGTGGGTCTTCATTTCGATGATAACTTCTTGATCTCGACTTAACCATGACTGTATATTCCAACATCCTATTCGTAACATATCTTTCTTTGTCCTTTTTCTCGCCGTATTCGTCGTCGTTTGTATCCGTCCTGGTTCCGAGGCTCTTACACCGGTACTTTGAGCGGTATGTATTTTTTACTGCAGGTAGGTTGCTAGCCTTGGCCACAAACCCTCCTCCTTTATCCGGGCTTGGGACCGGCAGCAGCACCACTTGAGTTACTCAATCCACCCAAATGATACTGCAGGCGAGATAACACTTAATTATAAACACTAAATACAAATTTATGGGAGCTGCATGATAACGTGTGTTCAGCTTGGTGTTAAAAAAGCAACTATCCATTATAATTAGAAACAAAACTAAATTTTTTTCGCCCGTTACCAAGGAAACGAAGAATACAAAAATATGAACGAGACTTACACAAAATCAGCCAATCAGGGCTAAGCATAAATTAACCGTAATTTAACAAACATTTATAAATTACCATATCTATCTTATAAATATAAAATATAATTTTCTATCAAAATGAGAAACATCATTGTGTTACACATTGAAAATTGAACATTTTGATACCTCACTTGGTATTCCTTCAATAATGCAATTAGAAATACAGAAATATTTATAAAATGCATCTTATCGCTTCGTTACATACACTATTACATTACTATAACATATGTTTCTCAAAAGAAAAGTCAAAGCTCACCAACATTACCAATTAGTATGTAGCTGTTAAAATGATTACACTTTACTCATATTTTATTAATTACAGCTCAAGAATGCACAAATAAGACTGAACCGTTTCCTACACACTTTTATGAACATAACTGTGATCAAATTAAAACAACCTGAGGACCTAGAATCCAAATTACACAGCTTATGATATCGAAGCAACACATCGCAAGCTACCAAATCCTTACGTATTTGATCTAAATGTGGTTAAACAATCTATTTTTCACATGGTAGCTTAATATAGCTTTACCTTTACTAAATTTAGAAATAAGTTCAACTATTTTCATTAGAGCCTGTTGTAACAGCAGTATATAGCAATTAAAAGATATTTGTTCAGCATTGTCACTACAGCATTTGATGCGCCACCAAGAAAAAAGCAATACTTTTTTACACCGGATTGCTGCCGGTGATGAATCTTGGTGCTATCACTATCAAGCGGAATCGAAGCGTCAGAGCATGCAGATTCTCCGAAACCGAAAAATTCTGATCTCAAATTTCAGCGGGAAACTAACGTTAAGTCAATTTTTTATTATCAAGGTGCATTGCTGTTGGATTTTAAAGACCCTGTTATCAACATAAATGCTGAACTGTACGCGGATACCTTACTACCATTACGTGTCAACATGAAGAATAAACGTCCCGATAAACTCACAGACGGTGTCATTCTTTTGCATTGCTCGCCCTCATGTAGCTGCAGTGATTCCAGGCATGCTTACGCGTATGTGTTGGGAAGTGCTAGAACACCTGCCTTCCGATTTATCTCCATACGACTTTCATGTCTTTGACCCATTAAAACAATCGTTAAAGATAGAGCAATTCACTTTGGACGCTGAAGGGCAGACTGCCGTTAGAGAATAGTTTCGACAACAGCCGCAAGAATTTTACCAGCAGGGAATCTATAGATTGGTACGACAGTAGGACGCATGTCTTAATGTTAATGATCATTTTTTTTTTTAATTGAGTTGATACACATTTTATTACTGCCTCCAAACTTGTTCTTATTGAACAATCCTCGTACTTACATAAACTTAAGGGCTAAATAAAAATATTGAGCACAGAACCTTGCGTTTATACAATTCAATCACTCTTGTAATCATGTTGAAATTGATTACTTGTGCGACAAACAGTGATATTATTAAAATGAGATTCGTAAGCCCAAAAAACAGTTACTCCGCCCTTTTAGTCTGCTTATTCTAGATAGAACTGATTCAGTTTTTGTTCCTTTCACCCTATAATTTATATTCATATTATTTGGACATTGTCTATGTAGCCGTCTGATCGACCGCGGTCCCATGACCTTGTGCAATTCGTTTTTATAGCATTCTAAACACAGAGCCCAGTTACTTTATCCTCTTGAGGTTGATACATTCACTCCATTCTCTTTAATTTTAGGATATTTCGACGGTTTCCATCATGCTAGGTGTTTGTCGAAAACAAAAACAAAAATATTTTTCAAAACATTTGCTTGGTGGAGTTTGTGATTTTGTGAGGCAATAAGAGTGCAATGTTTTGTTTAATCATAGTTCAGCAAGTGTTTACTTTCCTTACATCCTATTAAATATCTACAAAGAATTATATTAGTCTGGGTATACTTAATTATGCACTATCAGTCTATATTATTTATTATCCTATCTGACGGTTCTTGTTGGACGTTTAGATAAACTTCTTTAGCATTCTTTACCAATAATTGTCTCTTATGATAAACTACACATTACGCTATCCTTTATCCACTTACATGGTACAACAAATTATTTCTTACTATTTAAATATTATAGTTTACTTAATTTCAATTTTCACTTTATACTTCATTCACTTCCAACGTTTAATTTTAATTCTTGAGTGGGTTTTATTATCCCGATTCAAATATTATTTGAACCAATTTTTGAGGTTTCATTAGATTGCCAGACAACTGGCCCTGTGAGTATGTATGAGGATCTTAAAAACGTCTTTAATATTGCGTTAAAATAAATTGCGTATGGGAAACGTTTGCGGGGAGACCCGAAAGCAGTTCCACATCCGTTTGCCAATTTAACCCTGTTTAGGTAGTTAGTAACGCGACGCATTGACCCAGGGCGACCGACAGTTTTAGGTACTCTCTGAGGTCACCCATCCCAACGGGCACCGCGCGGATCATTCCTTAACTTTGAGTACTGTTCGACCAGTACTCGCGCTTGTCCGCCTCTCTATATTGCGGTAAGCTGTTTTTAAATATTTTAATATTCATCAAATCATAAACTAAATTTTGAGAAATTTGTATAAGTTAAAATTCCACATAACGCAGTAGAATTGAGTCTTGTAACGAAGTTTCCGAGAACAGCCATTTATCAGTTGACAATCAAACGTTGGTTGATTAGTTCCCAGAAAAGGCATTTGCAGCAAATCCAGTACGATTTCGAATCGGTCTCTACGTCACCGCAATCAAGTTCCAACAAAACTCCGTGAAGCAACGCCAAGGGACGAATCAAGTATAAACCCGGAGCCAGCAATGAATTTATTAATTTGGAGTCCAGCTCCACCCGAGAAGATAACCAGCCGAAAATACCTGAAGCATCCATCCGCAACCCCACCAGTTTAGTACTCTCATTCCCGGTGAGAATCGCCCAGTTTGTTTTAGGTGGAATTTAAAAAATACCAAAGTAACGACCGACCGTTGGTAGAAGATATTCACTTGTGGTTCTTGCATACAGGCGAATTACCGCTATATTGGTGTACCGGTTAGTGTTGATGAACTTGCATACCTGGGGAACACGGTAGTAGTTTTCTAATAGATTGGCTGTCCGCTGTTAATCAAGACTAATTCTCAGACCTGGCCTGTAATTTGAATTTATTGGCGAATTAATTTATACAGAAATACTTGTATTGCTCGGCTACATGTATCTTTTCCAATCATCTAAATTCTTATTTAATCTAATAGCACCACCCATAGTAATTAATTTCTAATTACCGGCACGGTTACCCGTCTAGCTACTCATTTTACGTCGTTAGTAGGAAAGCCGGGCACACTTTTCCAGCCAAGGCGACTCCGTTCGTCTATCTAAATTTCACAGTAACTGACAGTTCTCCGATCCAAGGCAGGTATGCGAGAAAAAGCTTGCAAATAAACACTTGCAGGTGAATTAGGACAACCTCTGTCATCAGTACACATGGTTATGTAAAAAATAAACCTTGTGACTGTGTGTAAACACTGAACGCGAATTCCGGCACATTATTTAACTGGTGCTTTTCATTCACAGCTTGTACACCAATGACACAGGTCTACAAATTCAGGTAAACTTTTGGGCTCGAAAAGACAAGAATGTTTCTTAACGTTTTTCGGGGAGCTGAATTCGCATCCATTGTCAGTTTTTCGGGTTTGGCTCTACTTTTCGAGATTTCGCATATGGCAGCATTGCCCTGTTATAACGACAGATCTTCTTCTTCTTAATTGGTGGCTTAGAACCTGTTCATTCCAACGACTTCTTTATATCGTTTTCTTGGTCTTCCCGGCGATCTTTTACCTGTTGGTCAGGAATATCATACTATTTTCGCGATCCTATCATCAGCCATTTTACTAATATGGTCATTCCATTCATTACGGCTTTGCAATGCCAAGCTTCCTATGTCTTGAATATTGCATTGCCTCCGTATTTCTTCATTTAAAATGTGATCTCGTCTAGTTATTCGTGTTTTTCCCGTAGATTTTGTATTTCCGTTGTCTCTAACATTTGTCTTGTGTTTATGGTATCAGGTTTTGTTTCTATGGCGTATGTCAAGATTGGTCTTACGACTGCATCGTAAATGTTTACTTTTGATGCCTTTTGCAGGAATTTGTTGTACCATGCAGTATTATTCAGACATGCTGAGATCTTCGCCGCTTTATCTGATTGATTTACTACTTCCCTCGCTAATATTCCGTTACTAGTTATTTGCACCTTTAAATAATCTGTAAAAGACATAACTTGCTCAATGACTTTTCCCTCATGTTCCAACTCGCATCTTAATTGTTCTTTGTTTGTTGTAAACAAATAATCGCCAATTTTTTTAAACATTCTTGCTAGATTGGGGCTCTAATGTCTTTAAAGATTAATTTCCTGCATTCCCATCTGGATGTCTTTCCGGATATTTTGGGCGAGACGAGCGACGAGCTAGGAGAATGACTACACCAAGATTTGATGAGAATCGAGGGACGCTACCAAGGATTTTGGAACGAAAGCATGATGAGCGACTAGCCGACTACTGTTGGACTGTAATGGGTGAAGCGGACCTCCAACAATACAAACGACTCAGTTCTACTGCACTTTACTTCTGATATGCCACTTTTTTCAATAAATTGTCATAAACGGTAGAAAATCGTAAAAAACTATTATACCGATTATTTCGAAAACTAGAGCCAATCAAGAAGAACAGGTTGCGGATTCGGATTTAGCGTCAAAAATTACCCTAGAAACATCTTTTGGTTGCTCGGGTCCAAAACTGTGTATACTTGTGTGATTAATGAATTAAGAATTAAGGACAGACACAGTACCAGGTAATAAAACGTATGTGTCCCCCATCCGGCCAATGTTACCATCACCCTTCGGGGCGTCACCGAGTACAAAGCACCCAACTCTACTACCCCGAGTGCACTAGGCATTTTGGATCGGTCGTTGCACCGCTTGCTTCCTACCGGGATCAGCAACGCCAGTCTAGCGTTTGACTTCCTGGTTGTGGTCCAGGCACACCCGGTTAGCCCTGAGATCCATTTTATCTCGGCGACAACTTTCCCTTAAGGATACACTTTCAAACTGCACGTGCTAGATGCTCGGGTGAGCATCACCTGGAACTCCAGAAATGAAAAACCTGGAAGACAAAGCTTGAAAGGAAATCTTATATTAAGAGGACCTAAAAGGTAAGAATCTGTCGGGAATGCTTGCGGAGGGTTTACTCGACATCTGATAGTCTTGGGACTCTGCGTTCCTCTTCCCTGGCTTGCAGAGCAGTTTCTGCAAACTCCCGGAGTGTCTGGAACGTGTTCTCCTTTACTAGCTGCTGCTGCTGCGGCACCCAGCCTAATCCTATCCGTCGAAAATGACTATCAAGCTCCAGCTTCTCTCTTTCTATACCGTCGCAACTTGCATATAGGTGTTCACTTGTGTTTTCTTCACCCCATTCGCATTCGTTTACATCCGTCCGGTTTGCGTAGAGCCTCGCGATAAAGTCAATGTGCCCTGAAAGTAACTGTGTTACCCACTACGAAGGCTCAACCGACGTCATTTGCACTCTATCACTCACTCTTGCGAAGAAACCGTGGGTAACCCTCCCTGTAGTGGCACCCTCCCATGGATCTAGGATGAAGTTGCTAGCCTCAGTGGTAGTCCGCTTCACCAACTTCTTGCTTCCGTCATAGTGCAATTGCCCTATCTCGACCAGTATCTTTTTACAAATTTTCCTAAGTGAACATCTTTGTTCCGCCTTGTAAGATAGGAGCAGATGCCCTCACAGCATGTACAAATAATAACTATGCAACGATAAAATTACAAAAATTTCGTTTAGCGCGCACTGCCACGAATGCCACGACCTATATACAAAGAATACGTTCCACTTGCGAAATTTTATATTAAAACTTTTGCTTTATTGGCTAAATTCAATACATTTTAATTTTATTTTGAAATACCAGATAAAAAACCTGTGTATACCAAAACGTCAACCGTCTTACAGCCTATTTATTTCGAGCCTAGGCTCTGAGTTAGAAAGCTTCACATCGAGGAAGACCGTAATAGTCTAATCACTTACCCTACATACATTAGTCACTTCAAGATTATTATTGGGGGTGTCCACCATAACAGTTTTCTATGTAGTTCATTAACACATTACACATCTAAATTCCATGATACAAAAATATGAGCATTACGTTAATTCATACTAACAATACAGTAACCGCATTGGTGAGACAAACTTCGAGCTTCTGAAATCTTTAATGAAACAGAAACAACTTCAAACAGAGTCGAGTTGTGTTCATTTTCTAGCGATATAATAACTAACAACTTAATATTATGTAAAAAGAAGCTCTAATCATTTGGGCATTTGCATTGCAATTATTCCTTTGGTCCTTTACTTAAAAATCACGAGAGAAGTAATATGAAACCAAACCTGAACTCATAGCGGAATGATTGAGGCATAGACTACACGCTGAATATCTTTTTATTGTGTCTTTGTTCGCTATCATTCGCCATTTGCTTTTAAAATGCTCGTAAAAATATGTGTCGTAAAAGCGAGGTTTTGATAAAAAGCTTGAAAATTAAAATGGCATTTTACTTAACAATGTGCACACTTTAAATCTTAACTCTTTATTTGTTTAGGTTGTTGAAATTTTATTTAAAATTCCACTCTTTAAATTATTTTAGGCAAAAGATACACAGCTATGGCAAATTCAGATAAAGGTCGCAATCGAATTAATACAAATTAAATTTTGTCGGCTGGTACTAATCAAGCTTGGGTATTTGAAGTATAAACATACGTGCCACTTCAGGAAGTTATAATTAAGGATTCGAGACCTCCGTATTATCATTGTGGTAACGAGAATGAATGTAATAATCGAAAATTGTCTCACTATTCAAACGCCACAGAAGACTCGTGGAAACAGTAAGAACAAGATAAATTATTACATTTGAGTTAAGATATTACAAACCGCCACAGCGCACATAAGTTTGAACAAATTCGCAGTGCAGTCTTGCTTAAGAGATTTATATTTGAAGGTGTAAAATAAATTGTTTTAAATGAAATAAAATTCTAGTTTTGCTTTCACAAGGCGTAACGAAGTTCCAGAGCCTCTGCAAAACACAATTCTATCCGGCGGCTGTTTCGTTTAATTAATAGAAAATTTTAAATTTGATTAATTAAACTAAATTGAATGGAGTCAACACAGTTAATTAAGAACACAGCAATCTACTTCAAGGTGCTCATTTGCTTATATTTCTTGTATCCCTTATCTGTTGATAACTAGACTATTCATGATCGAGATTATTAGGTTTACATTAATCCTAACACGAACTATTTGGAGCTGGTAGTATCGCAGTGCTACCAAATTTAGGCTTTAAAGATGTACTCTCAAAGGCGCTCTAATTCGATTTACGAATGGAGATCTTTCTCCACACCTACCGTCATATCACTGAAGCCCATGAATTAATTCATATATGTAAGACACCACGCACTAAAAATTGATTTATTATCCGTTCAATCAAGTAAATTCCCAAAACAATGTTGCCATCACTTTAGCAGCTGATAACACAGTTTTTGCTTTCTTAACTATCAAAGAAGTGGTATGACACCACTGCATGCTTGCATGTTCTGTCTTAGGTGTGAGATAATGGATTCAGTTTTCATCAGTTGTGACAATTGACCCCAAAAATGTATCTTCTCTCTCATACCGCTGCAATAGGGAAGAAGCAATTTGCAAACGATTCGGTTATTCGACCAAGATACTAGAAATCCACCTGTTACTCACCTCACGATACTTTAGCTTGGTATTACGATGTGTTCAATACCGACACTAATTTGAAATTATTGAGAAATTTAAATAACTATTACCTTTCTGTCTTACTGAATTAGGACATTAACTTCATTTTCACAATTAACGGAAGTTGCAGCTCGTCGTACATGCTGCTCATTTTCTACACGAGTTCTGCCGTCTATAAAAGATGTTACCACTCAAACACCCTACGGTTAGAAAGACCGTATTGTGCTGCTGGCAGTCTTAAGAATTTTAGTCCAACTTTCCGATATCGTATCTGTAACTGACAAAATAATATTTTATCAAACAAGCGGCATGGACATGTTAACAAGAGTCACTTTCAATCTGTTACGGGCCAAGCGAGCATTTTCGTCGACCCGCATCAGGAAAGATGGAAGTGCCTTCGGCTTAATTCGGAGGTGTAGGGGTGGTTCACGGAAAACGATTACGGGAGGGAAATCTAACGTAGTAGTTAACAGGGTAAGTCGAAATTAATAGGCGCCACCCTCCAAGTTACAGCTGAATGCAGGTTCTCGTAGGAGGGCCGAGAAGCCAGCAGCTTACGGGAATCGAACTCACCTTTATTGTGCCTCCTCCTGTACCTATATAGAGCTTACAAAGTTCATGCACAATACAATACACAGAAATAAAAGATATGATGAATTTTAAGACAAATATAGCTGTAATGATTGAAATTGATACCACACATAGTACAAAAAAATATACAATCAAAACGGTAATAACTGTAGTTAAACTAAAGAGATCGCCGCCACTGACTTGCGATAGTTACTTTACTAAACACCCAAATCTACGCAGCCAGCGACGTTCGAGTTTACAAAAATTAGTTACGCTTTACAATTAACAAATAATAGCAATTGGCGACTGAAGGTCGCTTTGCGTTACATTAATAAAAGAGTTCAGCATTTTAAACCAATAAAATGAATCTCGGAAGAAGTTTTCACAGCAGCACAATTAACAATTTTTACCTTAGTTTTCTGCAGGTAGGGAGTAGAGTGAGAGGCACAATTTGGGGTGTTCTTAGGTTCTTTCTCGGAACTTCAGGAAACGAGAAATTTCGAGTGTACTTGCATTGTCGCAGCAGCGGTACATCCAGAGGGTCAGAAAAGGGA
Organism: Limonius californicus; assembly: GCA_014611495.1. Classification (NCBI taxonomy): domain Eukaryota; kingdom Metazoa; phylum Arthropoda; class Insecta; order Coleoptera; family Elateridae; genus Limonius; species Limonius californicus. Next base: position 8,015 of record JABXWE010001357.1, on the reverse strand, counting down.
TTCGATATTAATCCGCCAAAGGCGATCAGCAAATTCGCAATGAATTGCCTTCCAAAGGTTAAATCCAGCGTGTTTCCTAAATCCGACACTTGTCGATGGATGTTTTCACCCCCACGGTGATAACAGCGATACGAATATTCACGCGATGGGCACCCATCGAAACCCAAGCCGCTCTCGTAGTACTTGTCGCTAGTGCTGAGGTCTTAGCAAGCAACCGAGTCGAACTGAGATCTTAAGTCGACTCCCTGAAAAAACGAAGGAAACTATCCAACAGCTGGAATATTTCACCATATGACGAAATATGATGGAAGAATTCTAGAACAATTAACATGTAGGACTCCCTCAAGGGCAGGAAATTTCCGGCAAACATTCACGGTCAAGCGCGTAGACAAAATATTCATCGACATTTCGCTAGGATACCACAAAAATAGTTCACTAGACTGTATTCGGGAACTAATAAGATAATAATCGGCTACGTAGCGGCCAGTAAAACAAGGCTAATGCGTAAGAAGCGGCAAAATCAAACAAACATAACAAATCTTTAATTAATTTAACTTTGAGACTGTCTATCGACTTATTTTTAATTTAAAAATTATTGTTTAAATTTGAACACTTCTGGTATGTACGTATTTGCAGGGTGAGGCTATAATTTTAAGTAACTTTAAACCTACGTTACCTAACATGGAACACTCCACCATTTTCAGAAAAAGTAGAGGTTCTTTTCTTCTTTTTCAGATAAATAGCAAATATACCGGACTTGTAAACGCACAAGCAAATTAGTTACTAATTAGAAATAATAATTATTATAATATTTTTTAATAAACTCCAAGGCAACGCAACCTTTCACACAACCTCGGCTTTACTATGGACCCCAACGCCGTGTTAGGGCCCAATTGTATTATGTAACTTCAGAAAAGAATACGTTCAATGGCATGTATTTGGTGAACCTTATTACTTTAATTTGTAGCTTTCCAAAATTTATGTTTTATTTTTCGTATGACTTTCAAAGATGACACACACGCATACAACATCAATGAAAGCTTCCAACTGTTGGCAACTAACCTTCAATCACATCATGTCACATCACTTCATACGGTAGCCTATATTGTTTGCCTTACCTTTATTGTCGACTCTTAAATTTAATTCTACCTACCTGTTGTTGACACATCTCTGGCTTCAACGTAATCTACTTTTAATATCCTAAAAACACTCATGTATTAACTCTAAAACGAACTATATTCTTTGAGGCTTTCGCGGTTTCTCGAACTGTCAATTATGCAATTTACTTTCGGCTTAGACCGCGTCGTTATTTGGGAACTACATCCAACATTATCAGGTAAGGACCGACCTGTAGCTTGTCTGCCTTTACAAGCATTTGCTCTAGAAGTTTGAGCCATATTTGTTCGTAGGCCCTGCCTGCCTAAACAGGGCCGTGTGTTTATATTAATCAAACCTTGGGGCGGACAAGGATTTGATCTTGATGTATTTTGTTTGCCAGGACAATAATACTTAATCGGCTTATGCCTGTTAGCTGTTTGTGAACCCATACACACTAACGTTTCGCAAGACATTGCAGCTTGCATCTTCAGAGTGAATATAACACTGAACTTAAATCCGGGAAGCGGAGGTATTTAAACCTCTTTGAGCCAGTCGGGCAGAACGACGGAGTTCTGGTTGGCTGTCACCGTTGGACAAGGACGGATCCGGTGGAGCGTGATCGAGTGATCGCCGATGCGTAGGAGTCCTTAGAGGATAAACTACTGGAGTCCAAGCTTTACTGAGTCTAAAACCATCCTCCCTGTTTATGTTGTTAGGTTGTTTTTCAATTTCAATTGCTTCACGTATGATACGAGGGAAGTAATGAGGCACTCTGGCGAGTACCTGAGCATTGTCAAAGTCCATCTTATGTCCAGTTAAACCAGTATGTTCAGCAACCGCAGATTTTGTGATGCGTTTATGTTTGCAATCACCTTTGTGCTCTCGCAATCTTAACTCAATGGAACGACCAGTTTGTCCGATGTAGTTTGAGCCACAGGAGCAAGGGATATTGTAGATCCCGGCTGATTTTAAATTTGATATATGATCCTTTACGGATCTGAAACCGTTTCCCAAAGTTTCATTAGTCCTAAAGACTGTCTTTATGCTGTACCTTCTAAGAACATGCCCAATCTTATCAGTAGTGCCTTTACTGTAAGGTAGAAAAGCTAAGCCTTCCGGAGGTGCCAGTTCCTCCTTAGCCTTAGGCTGTTCTGCATTGCGAATTGCTCTCTGAATTTCTGTGGCTGTATAACCATTTTGTTGTAATGACATCAAGAGATGTTTTCTCTTGTTGTAGGTGTTCTGCATCTGAGATTCGAACTGCTCTAGTTGTTAGAGTTTTTAGCACAGTTGCTTTCTGCATCGGGTGATGATGCGAATTTGCATTTAAATACCTGTCTGTATGTGTTTTCTTTCTGTAAACTGCGTGCCCCAAGCTGCCATCCGGTTTCCGTGTAACCTGTACGTCTAAGAATGGAACACTTCCATTTTCCTCTACTTCCATTGTGAATTGGATTTGATCATTAATTGAGTTTAGGTGTAATAAAAATTTTTCTAGTGTTTGGCGTCCGTGAGACCAAATGACGAACGTATCGTCTACATATCTGAACCAGGATTTAGGTTTAAGGTCAGCTGCTGCCAGAGCTTTGGTTTCAAAGTCTTCCATGTATATGTTTGCAATAACAGGTGATAGCGGTGAACCCATAGCCGCTCCTTCAATCTGTTCATACAAGTTGCCATTCCCACTGAAAAAGGTGTTTTTCAAACATATTTCGACTAATTGGTTTAGATCTGTAGGTAGTTTATCTCTTAGGATCTCTAACACACCATCTACCGGTACTTTTGTGAAAAGGGACAACGTCGAAACTGACTAAAATGTCTTCTTCACACAGCCGTAAGCTTTTGATCTTGTTGACAAAGTCACAGGAATCCCTTATGTACGATTCTGGGTTGCCACTAAGTGGGCGAAGCTTAGTGGATAAGTACCTTGCTAAAGCATGTGTAGGAGAATTTATAGCACTCACAATAGGTCTGAGTGGCACTCCGGCCTTGTGTATTTTGGGTAAACCATAAATACGTGGGGTGATAGAGTTTTTGGGTATGATGCGCTGTTTTTCCGTGGCGTCAATAGCATCGGAGCAGTTGATAGCAGCAGTCACTTTTGAGATGAGAGAGTTAAGCGGATTGCGATTAAGCCTTCTGTATGTGCAATCGGACAGTAGTGTTTCCATTTTTAAATTATAATCTGAAGTGTTCATCACAACAGTAGCATTGCCTTTATCTGCTTTAAGTATGAGGACATCTTTGTTATCTCTTAGTAATTTCAGTGCTTCTTTCTCATTTTTACTGATATTGGAGCGAGAACGAGAACATTTGACCAATTTAGACAAAAGAAAGCTAAGTTACTGGCAGACTTGGCTTTTCTTAAACGTTGTCGTGACAACAAGGTTCTACCAAACAGTGTGTTCATCAAACACCATTTACATAACCGGCACAACGAGCGAATCTTCCGGGAAGCAAGCCTCGGGCTTCTGAAATCGGAAATCAGTAGAACTCGCATAGATCTTGATAAAATTGACTGTAAGCTGTATGAGCTACATTTACAACTCTCTAGTACGCTAGAAGCATCCTTATGGGAGAAAATTGACACAATAACGTATAAGCAGGCTCAAAGTACATTAGAACAAGCAACCGTCAAACAAACTGGAAAATACGAACGGTTAGTTCCGAAACCGCCACGGAACGAATTACCTAATCACAAGGTGATAGTAAACCTTAGCAACATGCTGCTAGATGAGCAAACGACATCAGTACTAAAGAAAGGATTTAATTATGCTATAGCACCCAAACGCATTCCGGTGGAAGATATAGTATCTGGCGTAGAAGCAGCAATTCACAGACTACCTACAGTAATTTCTGAAAGTATAAGACAGGATGTATCAAGCATAATAAGAAGAGCGAAGCCGCCCCGCTCCAATATCAGTAAAAATGAGAAAGAAGCACTGAAATTACTAAGAGATAACAAAGATGTCCTCATACTTAAAGCAGATAAAGGCAATGCTACTGTTGTGATGAACACCTCAGATTATAATTTAAAAATGGAAACACTACTGTCCGATTGTACATACAGAAGGCTTAATCGCAATCCGCTTAACTCTCTCATCTCAAAAGTGACTGCTGCTGTTAACTGCTCCGATGCTATTGACGCCACGGAAAAACAGCGCATCATACCCAAAAACTCTATCACCCCACGTATTTATGGTTTACCCAAAATACACAAGGCCGGAGTGCCACTCAGACCTATTGTGAGTGCTATAAATTCTCCTACACATGCTTTAGCAAGGTACTTATCCACTAAGCTTCGCCCACTTAGTGGAAACACAGAATCGTACATAAGGGATTCCTGTGACTTTGTCAACAAGATCAAAAGCTTACGGCTGTGTGAAGGAGATATTTTAGTCAGTTTCGACGTTGTGACCCTTTTCACAAAAGTACCGGTAGATGGTGTGTTAGAGATCCTAAGAGATAAACTACCTACAGATCTAAACCAATTAGTCGAAATATGTTTGAAAAACACCTTTTTCAGTTGGAATGGCAACTTGTATGAACAGATTGAAGGAGCGGCTATGGGTTCACCGCTATCGCCTGTTATTGCAAACATATACATGGAAGACTTTGAAACCAAAGCTCTGGCAGCAGCTGACCTTAAACCTAAATCCTGGTTCAGATACGTAGACGATACGTTCGTCATTTGGTCTCACGGACGCCAAACACTAGAACAATTTTTATTACACCTAAACTCAATTCATGATCAAATCCAATTCACAATGGAAGTAGAGGAAAATGGCAGTATTCCATTCTTAGACGTACAGGTTACACGGAAACCGGATGGCAGCTTGGGGCACGCAGTTTACAGAAAGAAAACACATACAGACAGGTAATTAAATGCAAATTCGCATCATCACCCGATGCAGAAAGCAACTGTGTTAAAAACTCTAACAACCAGAGCAGTTCGAATCTCAGATGCAGAACACCTACAACAAGAGAAAACTCATCTCTTGATGTCGTTACAACAAAATGGTTATACAGCCACAGAAATTCAGAGAGCAATCCGCAATGCAGAACAGCCCAAGGCTAAGGAGGAACTGGCACCTCCGGAAGGCTTAGCTTTTCTACCTTACAGTAAAGGCACTACTGATAAGATTGGGAATGTTCTTAGAAGGTACAGCATAAAGACAGTCTTTAGGACTAATGAAACTTTGGGAAACGGTTTCAGATCCGTAAAAGATCATATATATCAAATTTAAAATCAGCCGGGATCTACAATATCCCTTGCTCCTGTGGCTCAAACTACATCGGACAAACTGGTCGTTCCATTGAGTTAAGATTGCGAGAGCACAAAGGTGATTGCAAACATAAACGCATCACAAAATCTGCGGTGGCTGAACATACTGGTTTAACTGGACATAAGATGGACTTTGACAATGCTCGGGTACTCGCCAGAGTGCCTCATTACTTCCCTCGTATCATACGTGAAGCAATTGAAATTGAAAAACAACCTAACAACATAAACAGGGAGGATGGTTTTAGACTCAGTAAAGCTTGGACTCCAGTAGTTTATCCTCTAAGGACTCCTACGCATCATCGATCACACGATCACGCTCCACCGGATCCGTCCTTGCCCAACGGTGACAGCCAACCAGAACTCCGTCGTTCTGCCCGACTGGCTCAAAGAGGTTTAAATACCTCCGCTTCCCGGATTTGAGTTCAGTGTTATATTCACTCTGAAGATGCAAGCTGCAATGTCTTGCGAAACGTTAGTGTGTATGGGTTCACAAACAGCTAACAGGCATAAGCCGATTAAGTATTATTGTCCTGGCAAACAAAATACATCAAGATCAAATCCTTGTCCGCCCCAAGGTTTGATTAATAGAAGCACACGGCCCTGTTTTGGCAGGCAGGGCCTACGAACAAATATGGCTCAAACTTCTAGAGCAAATGCTTGTACAGTCAGATAAGCTACAGGTCGGTCCTTACCTGATAATGCTGGGCGTAGTTCCCAAATGACGACGCGGTCTAAGCCGAAAGTAAATTGTAATATTGACAATTTTTAATATTATCAACAATATTATGATAAAAATAATAATTAATTTTAAAGAAGAATCAACAATGGAATAATAATCTTAACAAGAATCAACAATTTAATAATGGAAGCTATAATAAAAATCTTAATAAATAAAATAATAATTTATTCCCCAAGAATTAATAAATTTGACCCTTTGTTAAAATGGATTTGGATACAATGATGGATACTTTAATGAATACAGGAGCTGAGTTTATTAAGAAACGAGAAGATACTGAAGAATAATTAGGAGATGATTAAAGAATTTCATTATGCCGAATAAAGCATAGATTTAATGACAGTAAATGAGAAGAAGATAATTATGATGGAGATATGAAAATATTATAATTTAAAAATGGGTAATTAGAGAGTTATAGTCAAATTTTATGATGGTTATAAAGATATTTAAATAAAGATGATATGATAATTAATTTATATGAAATATGAAATAATATTATTATAAATATAAAATTGTAAGAATACCAAGAAAGGGTTCTACGAATAATTGAAATTGATGGAGTTATAATGAAGTTAAGGTGGATTTAAATGGTTATACCAGAATGAGAAGAAAATTGTAATGAACGAATGCCCATGATTGAATGAAGATATTTAATTATTCTACTGATTAGGAATCAGAATTTTTTTGTAAGCTGTCAAGAAGATATGTAAAGGGAGAAAATGAGAAATCTCTGAATTATGAAAGTAATCCAGTTATGTATGAAGATAAAAGTTAAGGAAAATTTAAGTGGAAATCAATTATCTGTTGAAGAAGAAATTTATTATACAAAGAAGATTAATGATGTTAGTAGAGGGGATATTATTAAACACCTGAGAGTAGCTGACAAGAGAAAGAATTTGAATGCTAAATTATTACTACCATATGAAGGTCCTTATGTTGTAAATAGAAAATTTGGTGATAGCTATGAGCTAAAGAATTGTAAAAGTAATAAGATTAGGGGTCGTTTTAATATACAATTAATTTACCCTTATGTTAGAAAGTGTTAATACTATTTGATTGTCATTTTAAAATCCCTAATTGGATTATTGATTTTAAAACGTTTAGTAGAGGGGAAATGCCATGATATTTATGTTAAATTAATCTAATTATTATTAAATATATGTTAAATGTCTTTATAATTCCTTAAACTAAACAAAGAATGCCATCGGAAGGTCTTGTAGATATGTAAAAAGGATATTTATTATGTTAATTTCCATATGTTCACCTGAAATGTAGTTTAGGTAGATTATTTATGTCCCAATTAATAATAATTAATGAAATATTATAGTTAAAAAAGTCTTTATAAACCTGTTTATGATAAAAAGTGTTTCCGATACTTTTTACGATGCTTCAATTTAGGAATTCTATTACGCCATGTATGATTTGGTAGTGTTTGACTATTTGTAATCCTGTGGGGTGATTTATTACTCGTTGTGGTTGATGATGGGGATCTCTTTGAACTGTAACGGAGCCCTATAATTCAATAATAGTAATTAATTTAAGTATATAATTTAAATGTATATAATTTTACTACAACATGTTTTGTGTTAGCCAAATTAGTTGGAGATTATACCTAGGAAGGTTTTTGTTAAGTTTATTTGATAATTTATGTTATTTGTGTGAATATATTTGTGTTTGATTAAATTTTGAAGTTTTTAGGTTATGAGGTAGAATTTAGTCGTTTACTTTGAATAAATTTGATTTATAGGACGTTTATGTGTTGCTTAACTTGTATTATAATCTAAGAATTGTGTTAAGTGTGTATTTTATTAGGTGTTGGAATCATTTTAGTATAATTAACAATATCTTGAAAAATGTAATATTTTTGTAATTTCGAATATTGGCTTGTGTGGTGTC
>JABXWE010001356.1:0-36879 GCA_014611495.1 Limonius californicus | reverse complement strand
TAAAACCGTGATATTTTCTCTTCCAGAATCACTTGTTGCTCTATGAGCAGCTGTTCCTCTTTGGCCAACAACTTTAATTCTGCTTGGGTCTAGGCAAAAACTCGTTTCATCTATATTATAAACTCTTGATGGAGGAATATCTTGTATAGTATCTTTTAACAGAGTGAAGTAGTCATTGATGATAAACGGATCTACACTCCTTTTTCTTGCTACTTCTACCATTTGTGGTTTCTTCTGGCTGAGGTTAAAAGTCTTTTTAAATCTTATGAAATAGTCGTTGCCTGGCATTCCATCTTTGAATGAAGTCTTAATGTTGTTTTCTTTCACATAACGGCCTATAAGTGTCAAGACTTCTTTTTTAGAAAGGCCGAAACCCCATTTTTCCATAAGCTTGATGCTTTCGGCTATTTTTGTTTCTTCCTCATAAGGAATAGCTGTGGGTCTACCCATGGTGGAGCTTTTGACACCTCTTTGACCTTTCACATGTTTGAAAATTGTGCCTTTCGGAATCTTATATGTTTTTGATGCTCTATACACCACCGTCATTTCTTGATTTTTTACTGCTTCTATGGTAACTTTTAGGGTCTCCTTGGAGTATTTTAGTGGCGGCTTCTTCCGAATATAGTTACGCACCATGTCTAAAACAATATTGGATTTAAAATTACAAACAGTTAATGTTAGCTTACCCTGGGGCAAGTGGAACCTAACATAGGTTACACTTCCCCCTTTCTCTTATTTTATAGGGGAAAGTGTAACCTATGTCGTTTCTCTAATGTAAACAAGTATACTTTTTCTATATGTTGCAAATACAAAGAACTATTGTTTATTAAGTACTTACCTCAAAAACTTTGAATATTTACACAAATATTTAAGGTTCAGCACACACCGGCGAGAAACACGTGCTACCTCGATATGCGACGTAAATCGTAGGTTAGGTTATCGCTGTCAAAATCAAACCGTAAATGAAGCGCTGTCGGCTCGCTATACTACAGAGCAAGTAAGGAACATAAATAGGTTCGTATGCAACAGATGGAACCACTTTATCTAAAATAATTCTATTGAAATAAGGCCTGGGTTCCACTTGCCCCCAATTTCCACTTACCCCGGTGTACCTTATTTTAAATCGAAAGTTCTTCAAATAGAACCTGATTCCCTTTTGGATTTACGACGTAAAATAACAGAAGCTTGTGCAAATATTGGAGTTGAAACTTTCCAGAAAGTACGGGAAGAGATATTAAATAGGTTTTTCTATTGCCAAGAAGTTCAAGGAGCACACTTTGAACAGTTATTACAATAGTATTACTATTAAATTTTTGTTGTATAAAATAAGTTTTGTTGTTTTAGAATCTTCTTCTTCATTCTTCAATCGTGAACATTTCGAAAGCATATCGTTTTTGCTTTAATTCTTAGTTTTTTCCATAAACTTATTTTCAATCATCTGGATGAATATTTTTTTATGGAACTCAAGGATCAGACACAGAATTAAAATACCTTTCAAACGAGGAGTCACTCAACCCCCATTGCCATTTAAAAAAATATTTCAAGATGGCGCTATTTTGAAAGTTATAAAATTTAAATAGGTACTAAAAAAAAAGTATTTAGCCTTCCATTAAAGCACAATTTTGTGAAGAAATGTCAAGTCGTTCAAAAGTTAGTAGGGGGGAGGACAATTTATGACCGCACTGTATATTAGAATATCAAAGCAAAGGAAGATCTAGAACGAGGTGGCTACAAGTGATAAAAGATTTAAAACACAAAGGAATACAGAACTGGACAAAAAGCGACAAACCCTAAAGAATGGAAAAAGATTACAAAGCAATGGACCTGCTAAACTCTGTATATACAGGGAATTTTTCTTTTTAGTATACATAGGCAATGTATACTAAAAAGAAAAATTCCCTGTATAAATAAGTAGATAAAATTCACAATGGATCCAGTATCACGTAGTAACAATAATTTCAACATTCGCAATCATTTAAAGATTTCATTTATTAAATAGTATCAAAATATCAAAATTACACAATCATAATTATAAAATGATTTAACACATTTCATCCTCTTCATCGCTTAAATGGACACTAGTATTTTTCACAAAGGTGCTGTGTGGCATAACATATGTGCTCTTCGCATGCCATCTTGATAAAAATTCATCGAACTTGGAATAATGCACCAAACGGCATACATGTCTAAACCAATGCACTAACGTGAGGAGATAGCAATCTTCAACATCAGCCATCTCTATTCTTCTGCCAGACTGCCTATCAGTACAAATTCTCAATATATCGACGACCAGTTTTGTTTCAGAGCAAGTTTTTGACAATACTTTATCGCGAGATTTAATTTTGGTTTTACTGTGTGCTCTGCGAGGTGTTGCCATGACCCGAATGTCTGTCCCACCAGGTGTAGTGTGTTCTTCTTCTGCAGATGCATATTTATCACTAAGATATTTAATCACAAAATCATAAAAGAGTGACAATTCAGAACACAATTCTCGCTTTACATATCGTTTTAGATTACGTTCAATCCCATCATCGTGTACTGTTAAAAAGGCTTGCCCTGCCAAGAATGTGGTTAATGCATTGAGGGTTAACATCAGAGTGTCAGTGTTTAAATTATTTAACCACGGGGCTTGCAACCCTATATCAGGTACGGTAAAACTATGTAATACACTAATAGATTCCGCAGTCTCTTTTGTGTGTATAGGCAAAATTAACACATTAAAGTACTGTTCAGCTTTGAGTTTTGTTGAAGGAGTCTCTGATGTTGGAGTGGGCGTTGAAGCAGAACTGGTTGTTGGAGCAGAAGACCCGTCGCCTTTAGGTGTTGTGAGGCTTGATTCACTGGATTTTTCCTTCTCTTGGAAGAACATCTGTAACAACAAATGTACTAAATACAATTCTTAATAACAGATGGCACAGTGCAGAAAACAATTTGCAGTAAAATTAGTAAACAGTTTATAGGCCTCATTGAAAAGTTAAAATAGTAATGGATCTACTGAAATAGTTCTCTTGATATTACCAAGTCAGGTGATCTAGAAGGCCAGGGGATTTGTCATTCCCATTTAATCTATGTTTGGGAAATGTAGCGCCCATAAAATTCCAATCTAATCTTCTGTAGAAGTTGACTTTGCTTATGTCATATATATTATAAAATTTAGAAAAAATATTTTTTTACAGAATTGCACCTAAGTTGTCAATAATATTTTATAATATAATTTTTTGTACTAGAAAGTTACCATATAAAAAAATGCTCGTCAACCGGTGCCATTATTATATAAATTTACTTGGTTAGTTTGCATCAATTTTAGTACAATCCGTCGAAAATTTTCTTAACTTCTAATACGAGTAGCCCAGTGGTAAGAGGGCTAGGCTCGCAATGCAAAGTCCTCGGTTCGAACCTTGGGATAGGCAGAAATTTTTCTGCAATTCCTAAGGCCGGTATCGAGTTCGGTAATCCATTGGACGTTGGGTCCATTAACGGCGCTTCTCCTAACCACTGGCTGACCAGGAGAAGTAACAAGGCCACACACATCATACACACAATTAACACAAATAGTGAAAATGGATAGAGCGAATGTAGTTGAGGGGAGCGGGAGAAGCGTGATGCAAGTCCAAAGGGGACCCATCACTTTCAATTAATCCCGAATGTATGAATGGAAACCTTGACACCGTAAGGTAAGAGAGGAATTGATAAAGAAAGAAGAAATAAAACAATTTTTCGAGGCCACATTTCTTGAGTCAGTAAGCTTTTTTAAACAGAAACTAGGGAAAACAAAAATATGCATAACCTCATTTTTGGTGATTAACTTTTCCATGAAGTATGGCCATTCTATATACAGGGTGAATAAAAAGTAAGAAACATCGATGCTACAGCCTTAAATAATAATTTTACGAAAAAAAGTTTCCTATCAAGTTATTTGTCACAATTTGGCGTTTTTCTTTGTTTTTTCGAATTTCATACGTTTTAGCTATCACGTCATCGACATTTTTTTTTAAATGGCAAACTATACTTTTTGTGGCATGACCAGTTAGTGCTTTTTATTCTCTATACAGCCATGCAAGAATATCATACATTTGCATAATAAAAATTTCAAGAACAATCACGATAAACATTTATTTTTGTCACTGGAAACATTTTTCATCAACACTTATTGCAAGATAAACAAAAGACAATAGCCACAAATTAGTAAAATAGTTTCAAATCATATTTAACATCAAAGCAAATGTTCAAACTGTTTGCCATTCACTGTCTGACAGTAGGCAATACGATCAGAAAATCCTCGAACTGCATTTTGAACTGTAGCAGGTGATATTGCTCATATATGCTCGCGGATACGAATTTTTAAATTTTCCAAATTGTCTGGTCTGTTTGTATACATTGTACTTTTAAGATGGCCCCATAAAAAGAAGTCAAGCGATTTAGATCCGGAGATCGCGCTGGCCACTCGATATGTCCTCTTCTTCCTATCCACCTATTTGTAAAAATTCCATCTAAATATTGACGAACATGAATGCCATAATGGAGTGGAGCACCATCTTGTTGCAACCAAATTCTATCGTTCGGCGTGTCCGAATTTTCTGCATTTCGAAATAAAACAGCTAACGCGGGAACAAGTTCAAACATCAAAAAGTCCAAATACCGATCTGCGTTTAATGTGCCCTCAAAGAAAAAAGGACCAAGAATTCTGTCTCCGTTAATTCCCGCCCACACGTTTACTTTTTGTGGATTCTGTGTGTGTAATTCTTCCATCCAATGTGGGTTATGTCGTGACCAATAATGGGAATTGTGCCAATTTACAGCTCCATTTAAAGAAAATGTGGCTTCGTCGGAGAAGATAATAGAATTCACAAACTGTGGGCCGTTATGGCACCTCTCCATCATTTCTTCACAAAACTGAATTCTCCTATCAAAATCATCTTCTGATAATTCTTGAACAAGTTTAACCTTATAAGGATGAATTTTTTCTCTATGTAAAATATTCGGTACAGTTCCTTGACTAACTATCCAAGGCTAATTGCCGAGTTGAAGTATGAGGACTTTCGGAAACTGTAAGCACAATGTCCAACATTTTATCGTCTGTTGCTATTTTTGGACGGCCAATTTTATCCAAATCTTTGACGTGGCCCGGTTCTCTAAATTTTCTATAAATTTTGGTTACAGTGGATCGCGTAACAGGTTTACAATTTGGATGTACAGTATTAAATAAAGCGCACACATCGTCGTGAGTTCTCTTTTTATCACCGTACCCGATCATCATCAAAATTTCGATACGTTCAGTTTCTGTTAAACGTACCATGATTAGAAATTCGTATTTAACACAGGACACAGCCTAAATTTTAATCACTTATTCATGCTAACTGTCACCGGATTGACATTACAGATTTGCATTTGTTAAATTTTAAACATTTTCCAACAATTGTCTTTTGTTTATCTTGCAATAAGTGTAGCTGATGAAAAATGTTGCTAGCGACAAAAATAAATGTTTATTGTTTATCTTGAAATTTTTTTATGCAAATGTATGATATTTTTACATGGCTGTATAGAGAATAAAAAGCACAAACTGGTCATGCCATAAAAAGCATAGGTTACCATTTAAAAAAAAATTCAATGACGTCATAGCTAAAACATATGACAATCGAAAAAAAAATGAAAAACGCCAAATTCTGGCAAATAACTTACTAGGAAACTTTTGCTAGAAGCTTTTTTCGTAAAGTTATTATTTAAGGCTGTAGCATTGATGTTCCTTACTTTTTACTCACTCTGTATATATATTTCCCAACATTCTGTTTTCATAGTTTTAAAATATCAACTGGTAGAAATGATATAATAAAAAAGTTAAGGTTTTTGCTCTACACAATTTAAAATTATTTTCAGATATACGGGGTGTTCAACATAGCCAAAACACACTAAACATGTTTTCTTAAATAAACCGGTCTGTGTATTACTATATTTTACGTTTTTCTTCCATAAAAAAAACCCTGTATATTATTTGATAGGCTAAAAGTCCATTAGATTAGCTTTTAAATAATATGGGGCACTGCCTATCTAAAGTTCATACTTCATATAATATTAGCGAGTTTGTGGATACTTTAGAAATTTTTCTAATTTTGGTGTAATACTGCTGGTTTTTCACCTCCAATGAATTTCAAATGTAAAACCAATTGCCTTGGTATGACCGAAACGGCATTAAAGAATTTTCAATAAAAACAGACACTGGGTTTCCAGCAAGTAATTCATGTTTTCCGAATTTTGTCGAATTAAAATATATATTCACTAGTGAATAATTATTAGAGATATGTTTTAACACAGACCATATCTTGTAACATATTTCAATAGCTATTAATATATATAATCAAAACCCTTATACCTTGCGGTGTCGGGTACCTCACCTAAAAAAAAAACATTCTATTCTATTTGTATTCTACCCTGCGCTCTTTATAAATACTTTCCACTGCTTTCTGTCTAGTGCCAGTCTTTTTGCTTCATTCACCGTACTTCCCCTGTGCTTTATTTGCTTCGCTATTACATCTTCCCAGTACAGAAATGGAGTCCTGGAGAAGATGCAATAGAGTAACAAGATTGGAAAGTATACCTAATGAAGAAATACGGAGAAGGATGTCAGTGAAGGAGGACATACTTACCTACATTGAAGGGAAACGACTATAATGGTATGGCCACGTAAGAGGAGCACCACCCCAATGATGGATAATAAAAATAACGGAATGGAGCCCAATAGGAAGACGTAAAAGGGGAAGGCCCAGAAGATCCTTCAGAGATGAAGTGGATGAGGCCATGGAAAGGAGAAGTCTCGGAGAAGGACATTGGAACAACAAAGATGAATGGAGAAAATAGTTCTTCCATACGTTGTAGGTGCCCCCACCAGCCCAGTTGTTTCTCTTCAATGTAATTCAGTGTCGAGTTGATTTGTAATTCTTACTATTGTGTTCCTTATTCTATTACTTCTTGTTATGTCCTTTACAGCCCTTAGATATTTCATTTCGACTGCCTGGATTTTACTTTTCATCTGTCTTGTGAGTATCCATGTTTCAGCACCGTATGTTAGAATTGGTCTAAATATCGTTTTGAATACCGTCATTTTTGTTTTGTTTGATATTTCGTTTTTCTCAATAAAGTGTTGTCTCATCATGATAGGTCTTTGTCGTTTTTTCAATTCTTGTTTTCCATTTCTCTGAATAGTTGTCTCTAAGTATTTAAAATGCAATACTTGTTCAATGTTCTCACCTGCTATTTGTATATGTATTTCTTCTTCTTGCTTAGCTATCATCACTATTTTAGTTTTTTGTATGTTTATTTTCATACCATATTGCTTAAAAGTATTATTCCATATATTAAGGTTATTTTTTAATCCACTTTCACTACCTGTTACAATTACCACATCGTCTGCAACCGCACATTCTGAGATTTCTACTGGTTGTAATCTGTTGTATCCTACATTCAATTTCCTCAGGTTCGGTTTACATGCTTTCATTATTTTGTCTGTCTATATATATATATTGAATAGCGTTGGGCTCAGCACCCCTCCTTGTCTCAATCCTTCCTTTGTTTGGAATACATCTGATGTTGTTTCTATTGGTTACATAGTTTATGCTATTTTTATATACGCTTTTTATTGCTCATATCAGTTTGGTATCTATACCTTTGTCATGCTTTCCCATAGTATTTCTCTTTTGACACAGTTAAAGGCCTTCTCCAGATCTATGAACGCAAAATATGCTTTTGTATTACTTATCAGTGTTTTCTGTATTATTGGTTTTATTGTAAATATGTGATCGTGCACGCTTCTACCTTTCCTAAACCCACTTTGTGCTTCTTCTAATGTTGTCTCCGTGTGTTCTTTTAGCTTTTTCTCCAATATTCTTTCGTATGTTTTTACTGCTGTGCTTAGTAATGTTAGTCCTCTATAATTGTTGCAGTCCCTTGTGTCACCTTTTTTATGTATAGGGATTATTACTCCCATTTGCCAATCCTTGGGTATTACTCATTCTTCCCAGGCTTGGTTGCATATTCTTGTGAATACTTCAATTCCTTTTTGTCCCATGTTCTTTAGCATTTCTGCCGTTATTCTATCATGGCCATTTTTTAGTGCTTGTATAGGCTCTTTTACATTCTCAATCGTAATCTTCTCTAGTCTTCCTTCCTCTTATATATCTTCGGGTCTCTGGCTGGATGTGGTTTGGCTTCTATTACCTTCCTGTCCATTGCTTAATAACTCTTGAAAGTATTGCTTCCATCTCTCCATTATTTGTTGATCCTCCGTTATTAGTTCTCCTTCTTTGTTCTTTACTGATATGCTTCGACTTGTTTTTCCTTTTCTGCAGTTTTTTAAAATTTCGTAAAATAGGTTCTGGTTTTCTTTCCAGTTTGTCTCCATTTTTTCTCCAAATTCTGTCCAGCTCTTTTTATTTACTCTCTCTCACCATAGTTTTGACTTTATTTCTCTGTTCTTTATATGCTTTATATCTAGTTTCTGTTCTTTCTCCAAGGTATTCTTTCCATTGTTCCTTTTTATTTCTAATTTTATCTCCTGATTCCAGCATACCGTTTGTTTTCTCTTACTATTTACTTTCAAGATACCACATGTTTCTTTTGCGGATTCTACGATTATATTTCGTAATGTTGTCCATAACTCCTCTACTTTCTTGTCTTTGCTTTCTATCATCCCTATTTTGCTTTTTATTCTGTTTTTATGTTTGCTAGCTATTTCTTCTTCCTTTAACATGTAAGCTTTTATGGTTTCATAACCTATCTTTTCCATCACTTCTATGTTATCACACATATTTTCTTCCTTTTTCTTCTTTTTAATTTTTGCTATTAACATATAATGGTCGCTGTATATCCCAGGCCCCCGCATAACTCTCACATCTTTTACTTCCCTTCTTTTATCTCTTTCTATCAGAATATAGTCTATTATGGATCTTTCTGTTGTATTTGGCCTTTGCCGTGTGTATTTATGTATATCTTTATGTTGGTAGAAGGTGTTTGTTGCCATTAAATTATTTAGTAAGCAATAGTCAGCTAATCTTGTGCCGTTATTATTTCTTTTATCTTCTCCGTGCTTGCCTATCACTCCTGCTCCATTATCTTCCCTTCCTGATCTGGCATTCATGTTTCCAGCTACATAAATACAACCCTGGCCATTTTCGGTTATTAAATTTAATTGTTCCCAAAACTTATTCTTGGTTTGTGCCTTCTCATCTTCCGCTATTACTGTTGTAATTCTTCTGTCTATCTTCATTTCTACTGTTAGTATTCTTTCAGAGTGGCCCTTCCATTTTATTATGTTCCTTGCCCACTTATTGTTTATCACACATCCTACTCCTGCCGCTGCTCGCTTTTCCAGCGACACTCCACTGTATATCGATATATGTCCATCTTCTAGTGTTTTTTTCACCTTGTTTCTTCTTTTTTGTCTCTAAAATCGTCAGAATGTCTATTCCAAGTTTGTTAAATTCCTCGCATAACTCTTGCTCTTTTCCATGTATGCCTCCTACATTCCATGTTCCAATTCTCCATGTGGGTATTTCTTGTCTCACAGTTTTTCAATCTCTTCCTGTTTGCTTTTTTGCTTGCAACAGCTGTTTGTAGTTGCAGAAGTTTTTCTGTCGTGTACGTTATTCTTATACTTCTTTTATTTATGGTCTTACTCTTGTTGATTAGCTTTTCCTGTAATTTTCCTAGTTTTTGATAAAGCTCCTTTCTTTCTCTCTCGATTATTTCACTTCTTTGTCTAATTTCTTCTTTCAATTCGTTTAATTGCTCTATATTTCTTTGTAGCTCATATATTGTTTCTTCTTTTATCCTCTGTAGCTCTCCTCATACTGATTGCATTAATTCGTTGATTTTTGTTTTGGACAAATCCTTATATAAACAAATAAATAACTCTCAACAATGAAGTTTAGATCATTATAGTTGACACCAATCTCTTGTAATAGGGGATAAAAAATCTAAAAATCTATAGTTTTCCGTTTAAAAACAATTTGGTTGAACACCTTGTATTGCAAATAATTTTAAATCTTGGAAAGAAAATATTCTACAACTCTTACTAATATTATTCTTTGATATTTTTAATATTTAAGGTTCTACAAAAAAAATACAAGACCTGGTATACGAATCAATGTTTAATTTTTACTCTGTGTGTATACCATTAAAGTTGATTTATTGTTACTTGTTATTTAGTTAATCATTAGTTGTATTACTTTTTTTTACCTATTTATATTAATTGATTGTATTACTAAGAATTTCATACTCCATTACCTGGCTTAAAACTCTGCAAACGAAATGTAAAGCACACAATAAGCTTCCATATGTAAGTATCTGGGTGCTCTTCTCCATAGCCGTGGGAACTCGGAAATCATATTCAATAAAAACCTTAAAGTCAGTTGGTCTATACATGTCCAGTAACTTAATGAAAGGAGGGTTGCATCGAGTGAAACACTTACAAGTCCATGCGATGATTTCTAAATAACTACAAAACAAACGGCATAAAAATCTGTTTCAGTTTCAGGTGGAACAATTACCTGTTTGTTATAGAAACTAGATTCTGCATAGGCACAATTGA
Organism: Limonius californicus; assembly: GCA_014611495.1. NCBI lineage: Eukaryota > Metazoa > Arthropoda > Insecta > Coleoptera > Elateridae > Limonius > Limonius californicus. The sequence continues at coordinate 26,300 of JABXWE010001356.1, read as the reverse complement.
TTCTACTTGCATTTTAGAAGATTGTGGGTTATTTGGCACAAATATTACACATTTTGGTCTTAATAGCACTCCTATGGCTGCATTTAGGACTTCTTTTATAGTTACCTGCAATTATAAATTAGTAAAATTATCAAAATATTCCTAAACAGTAGGTTGAATGTTTGGACAACTTCATCTTTTCAAAAGTGGGTTTTTAAGAGATACACAGATACAGTCAAACTTCCATAACTAGAACTTCGATAATTCAAATTTGCGCTATGGTTCCTATGAATACCCTATGCTTTCCCATACAAAAATCTCTCAATAACTCAAATTTCAACAAGTCGAAGATTTCGATATGTCGGAAGCATTTTATCATTTGACGAGAATTATTTTCTCCTCATTACTCGAATTTTACAAGTAAACTTTCTAATATGTAGTATGTGCAAGATTAGTGGTAAAGGACTTGGGTCAACCTTCGTTTCAGACCCTCTGAAAGATATAGGAAACCGTTTTGGGTTGACGAAGGCTACCTTCTGCTACAAACGCAACTTGTTCTTTTTCGAAAAGTAACCAAGTATACTATACAATACAATATGTTATAATAAAACTGTCCAAAAGTAAATAAACTGTCTTTCATAAGTCCTAAAGGTAAACAACTAATATTAGTAACACTATTGTCTTGAACACCAAGAAAGAAAATGGAAAGAAGAAAGACAAAAAGAATCTATACAGAGGCAAAGAAGAAATTTTGGTAAAGACGCACGGCACAGATGAAAAAATACTATAAAGAGAAATAAAAAACGTATACCAAGAAGTAAAGCAAACAGGAAGAGGTTACCAACGAACACCTCTAGCATTTAAGAGCGAAAATGGAGAAAGAATAAGTAATGAAGAACAAATAATTAAGGGATGATAAAAATATTTTCAAGATTTACTGAATGGAGAAAAGGCTAGAAGCCAAAAAATGAAGAGCATAAAAAAACGAAAAATTCCGAAGAAACGGAAGAAGCAGTAACAGAAAACATAGAACCCCCAACAAGAGACGAAATAAGTACCACTAAATAAATTAAAAAATGGAAAGGCCCCAGGAGGAAATGGAATACGAAACGAACTAATCAAGTATGGGAGAGAGGAATTAACTAAGAGATTACACAATTTAATTACCAAAATATAGCAACAAGAGAAGATCCTGAACGAATGGACAGAAGCAGTAATAACCCTATACATAAGAAAGTAGAAAGGGCAGTCTATAATAATTACAGAGGAATAGATCTTTCAGATATAACTTACAAAATACTCGCAACTCTAAGGAATAAACTACAACCCTATACACAGAAAGAAATAGCGGAATATCAAGCAGGATTTAGACCAGGCCGTTCAGTCATTGACCAACTATTTATCTTAAAAGAAACCCAAGATATATGCAGAGTACAATAAGGAGATCCATGTTGCTTTCATCGACTTTCTCAAAGCATATGACACCATAAAGAGAGAAATAGTATACAAGGCTATGAAGCACTTAAAGATACCAAAAAAGCTGATTAATTTGGTACAGATTACGCTACAGAATACATCAAACAACGTGTAATGGATAGGAAGGACATCGGAGAGCTTCCAAGTCAGAAACGGGGTCAGACAAGGAGACGCACTCTCTACAATCCTATTTAACATAGTGTTTGAATATGCAATAAGTAAAATAAATAGAACAGGAAGCATTATCAATGAAAGACATCAATGTATAGCCTACCCTGGTGATCCCGTGCTAATAACAAATAGCAAAAGAAACCTGACAAAAGTAATAAAGTCGAAGAGAAGCGGAGGGAAGTAGGGCTACACATCAATGGCAAGAAATCGAAGTACACAGTGATGAATCAAGCTAACACAACAGAAGTCAAAGCCTACAAATCGAACGACAGGGCGAAGAAGTACTGGAAATGAAAAGAGTATCCACATACTAGGGGTACAGATAACAGGAGATGGAAGAGAAGAAGAAACAAAAACGACACTGGTAAGCGGGGATAAAACAACAGGAGCCTTAGCACCTATTCTGAAGTCAAAATTTATATCAAGAAAAGCAAAAATACAGCTATATAAAACAGTGCTGAAGCCTATAGCAACATATGGATGCGAAGTGTGGAAGGTAGGGAGAGTAAAAGAGGCAAAGCTGCTGATTTGGGAACGAAAGATGCTGAGAACAATTTGCGGCGGGCAAAAAGAAGACGACGAGTGGCGAAGAAGAACAAACAAAGAGCTAGAGGACCTTTACAGTACCCTGAAACAGTATCGAGTTAGATGGCTGGGGCATGTACAACGTATGGAGAGCAGCAGAATGACCAAGATAGTGCTAAAGATAAATCCGATAGGGGTAAGGGCTAGAAGAAAACCCAAGAAGTAGAGAGTAGGAGGAGGTGACATGGGACCTGAGAGAAATGGGAATAGAAGATTGGAGAAGAAAATCCGCTGATATAAGAGTGGAGAAAAACAACCCAGGCAATGGGTCGACACAGCCTGTAAAAGCCACATACATACTGTCTGAACAGGCTATTTCTTGAAATTTTCAAGAATTTACTGAGTTGCATTAATAATTTCAGTAAGCTTGTGTTGCAAGCAGATTATAATACATACATATGGAGTCACGCAATTGTTCAAAAAGAACTTTGTGGAGAAAGTGCAGACATGTACGAAAGCGACTGACAGAAGTGGCTCCAAGAACAATTGAAGAAAATTCTGGAACAATACAGTGCCGATGATGCTTTCAACGCTGATGTAATGAGCTTGTTTTTAAGTGCTTGTCCGATAAAACTAACTTATTCTTCAGAAAATTGCCATGGGAAAAAGCGGAATATGGAGCGTGTAACAATTATAGTAGGCGCGAATATGTCTGGAACAGAAAAACCTAGATGTTTTACCGAAGTTAAAAACTTGTCGTTGCCTTACCAGTTTAATAAAAAATCGTGGATGACACGTATTCTTTACGGGAAGTGGCTCTACAAATTAGACGGATAATTTAAAGCCCAGAAACGAAAAATTTTGTTATTGGTGGAAAATTGCAAGCCACATTCAAATGACCTGCCGCAAAAACTCGGAGCTATTGACGTGATGTTTTTCCTGCCAAATTTAACATCGAAACTGCAAGCAATTAACCAAAAAATAATAAGAAAGTTAAAACATAAACACAGACATTGAATTCAAGACCATATGAGCATTTGAACACAAAAAAATTACGTTATTGGACTGCGTTAGAGAAATTGATAAAGCTTGGAGAACTACCATCACTAATTGCTTTAAACAAGCGAGATTTAAAAAGGATGAAAATGAAATTGTGGGGGAAACAATCTGGGATGAAGATGACGATTTACTACCATTTTCCGTTTGGATAACTCTACAAAAACAGAGTGGGTTGTTTATAAATTTTCCATTTGAATGTTATGTAGAAGTAGACAGCAATTTACGAGTAGCAGAACGTCCTACTGACCAGTAGATTGTTGAAGTGGTTTTAAATCACAAGGAACCTAGTGATTATGAAGATGATGCTGAAACTGATGCCGAAACCTTCTGCATTCAAACAATGAGGGACGCTAGTGAAGCAGTGTACAAGTTATCTCTTTGTGGCCAAGAAGACGTGCAGCAACTATTCGTATTCTTAAAAATGCTGGCCAGGTTTTGTGAAAAAGTTCAGCATAAAAATAAAAAATTCAGCATAAAAATAAAAAATTCAACATAAAAATAAAATCAGCAAAAAATTACAAACTATTATCCTTATAGAATTGTTGAATTCTATTTATTATTTCTCATGTCAATACATAATATTTCGACCACTATATGGTTTTAGGAAAGTGTACACAAAGAATGCCTACTAGATGCAGTTCATTAGATAATGCCAAAGCTGATAGCAGAAAGAATAAAAGAATACATGGAGAAAGTAGTAGGCGAATACTAGTGGGCTTTAGGCAGAAAAGATCAATAACAGACCAGATTTTCACGAGACAAATCCAAGAAAAAAGTTATGGGAACAACATACAATTACATGTGCTACTTATTGATTATGAGCAGGCTTATGACAGCATCAAAATAAAGCAATAAGAGCATTAGGATTGCCAGAAAAACTAGTGAAACTAACGGAAATGATGCAACAGGTTACGGTAAATAGTGTGAAAATACAAGAAGCCATAACCAAGGAATTTGAGATCAAGGCTGAGGCAAGGGGACCCATTATCGTCGATATTGTTCAACCTGGTGCTGGGAAAATATTAGTAAATAGAGAGGGAACAATTACAACAAGAATGCATCAGTGTCTGGCATTTGCGGATGATCTAACAATAATCGCAAGATTCTGAGAGGAATTGAAGGAGATAGTAGTCGCAGTAGAGAGAAGCTGGGAAGATGGGATTAAGAATAAATGAATTGAAGAATAAGTTTATGATCATGGGAAGAAGAGAATTTAGACCGCACCAATATCTAGCCATAAGAAATCACAAAGGGGAAGAGAAAAATATGAAGAAGTGGAAAATTACAAGTACTTGGGGACAATAATTAGCCATGACAATAGCCAAAGTAAAGAAACATCAGTAAGAATAACAGAAGGAAGCTGAAGTTTTAATATACGGGAGAGGAAGATATTTAGGAAAACTTTTGAAGGGAAGAAAGTGGGTGATGCCTGGATAAAAAGGACAAACCAGGAGCTGAAATAACTGTATGGTGAACCAGATATTGTGAATGGTGTAAGACCCCAAAGACTAAGATGGCTTAGGCATCTGTATAAGTTGAATGATACAAGACTACCAAGAAGAATAAGAAGAAGAACTGCAAAGGAATCGACCAACAGGTAGACCAAGGACGAGATGGATTGACTGTGTAAGAGAGGACGCGGAAAACCTAGGAATACAAGAATGGAAAGAGAAAATGCAAGATAGAAAACAGTGGAAAGTGATAGTGTTAACAAGACATGGGCCTTCAAGGCCTGTAGTGCTGAAAATATACATAATATTTATGTATGTCCTACCTATGTATGAAATTTGTAACTATGTAATATAAGAAAAAAATTAGAAAATTATTTTAAAATTCTAAAATTCGATAAGTCGCAGTTTTCAATAAGTCTAATTTCTTTTTACTTCCCTTACCACTTCGAGTTAAAGAGGTTTGACTGTATGACTAACATTAAACTATGATAATTTTAGTCAATAAATTTGTAATTATCAAAGACTGTTATAGACACATTAGATGGCTTCACGTTTCAGCAAATGGCGCTACCCACTGTTGCAAAATGCAATTTTAAACCTTAACATATAGAAAAACTATGTAGATATAAATAATTTTCCATATATTTGATTGTCCATTTTCAAAAAAGTTTAAGCTATAGTTGATTAATTAAAAATATCTGAAATTTTGTAAGTAAAAGTTTAATTATAACATATATTAGATATATGAAAAATATTGTATTTTATATACGCACATATATTTTAAATTAAAATTATATAATAGAATTAACAAATATTTCAGATAATTTAGTGTTACAGTCAAACCTCTTTAACTCGAAGTGGTAGGGGAAGAGTAAAAAAATTCGACTTCAAATCGAATTTTTAAATAACTTTGTACTGATTTTTTTTATATTACATGCATATGTATTTATTTAAGAATAACACAAACATGGTTACAAATTTTGCATGGTGGGTATATAGAATTAAATTGCTTAAAAATAATAGTCCGAAATTTTTTGCTGTTTTTTATTTTTATACTGAATTTTTTCGCAAAACACAACATTTTTATAGACGCAAACACATCCTCAGACACGTTTTCTTGGGCACTTAAAAAAAATAGATAACTTGTCCACTGCTTCACTAGCGTCGCTTGTGGTGGGAATGGAAACGGTCTCGGCGTCGGTTTCACCATCTTCATCATCACTAGGTTCTTTTTGATTTAAAACCATTTCCACAATTTCCTGGTCACTGGGATGTTCGGCTACTGGCAAATCGCCGTCTACTTCGACATAACTTTGAAATGTAAAATCTGTAAATAACCCACACTGTTTCTGCAGAGTAGCCCATACGGAACGTGGTAAATAATCATCATCGTCCCAGATTGTTTCCCCCAGTTTTTCATTTTCGTCACATTTAAATCCCGCTTTTTTAAAGCAATTAGCGATGGTAGCCGCCGTGACTTCACTCCAAGCTCTATCAATTTCTCTAACGCAGTCCAGTAAGATCATTTTTGGCGTTTCTTGTCGTTCAAATGCTTGTATGGTCTTCAATACAACGCGCCTTCTGTATTTGTGTTTTAAATTTTTTATTATTCCTTGGTCCACTGGTTGCAGTTTTGAAGTTAAATTTGGCGGAAAAAACATCACGTCAATAGTTATCCACCAACAACAAGATTTTTCGTTTCTGGGCTTTAAATTTTCGATCTAACTTGTAAAGCCACTCCTCGTAAAGAATACGTGTCATCAACGATTTTTTATTAAACTTGTAAATCAACGGCAAGCTTTTAATTTTTGCAACACATCTAGGTTTTTCTGATTCGCCGATTAACAGCAAATCGAGTTTTTCCGTTCCAGACATATTTGCGCCTACCATAATTGTTACGCGCTCCTTACTCCACTTTCCTCCATGACACTTTTCTGAAGAAAAAGTTAAAGTTTTATCGGGCAAACACTTAAAAAACAAGCCCGTTTCGTCGGCGTTGAAAACACCATCGGCACTGTATTGTTCCAGTATTTGCTTCAAGTGTTCTTGCAGCCACTTTTGACAATCGCTTTTCGCCACGTCCGCACTTTCCCCACACATTTCTTTCTGAACAATCGCATTTCTTTTTTTAAATTTATCTAGCCATCCTCGACTGGACTTGAAATTTTCATATTTTAACTTTTTAGCGAATTCTTCAGCTTTCTGCAGAATGATCGGCCCCGAAACAGGCAAACGCATCGAAACCATTCCACCATAGCCACTTCTAAATTTGGACAACTTGACTCTTTTAAACATTTTCTTTCGCCACAATGAAAGTTTTCTTCTGAAGCAATTAAAACAGAATTCCTATGTTTTAAAATTGTTGACAGCATGTTAACTAGAATTCCAAAGTCATTAGCTGTGTCTTTTTTCCGTTTAACACCTCGGTCCACCTCCTCAATCAAACGCACTTTTTCACTTTCACCATAGTTACGTATTACGATTCGCTTACAACACAAGTTAAAGAATAACTGATGCAAGACCAGTCATAAATACGAAACAGCCCTTATCTCTAATCCCAAACTAACTGTATGCCGAATAATAAGTTGCAAAAGCGTCTTAAGTTACTAAGTATTTACATAAACAATCCCAAATACCAGTCGGCACATTCTCTTAAATAGTTCCCAGAAAAATGGTCATTAAAAGTCCTTTATTACTAATCTCAGACATGCACCTACTACGTTAGAAAATTTATTTGTAAAATTCGTGTAATGGAGAGAAAATTATGCTCGTCGTATAATAAAATACTTCAAGATATAAACAACTTCGAGTTATCGAGAAATTTTTATATGGGAAAGCATAGGAAATTCGTAGGAACCGTAGCTCGAATTCGAGTAATCGAAGAATTCGACTTTTCGAAGTTTGACTAGTAAAAACAAAATATTTTAGATATTTCTTTAGTTAAATTTGTATAATTTAAATTTAGGTAAATCAAAACAAATGCACTCAGACATATTTAAAAATATATGACTGAAATTGTAGAATAGGATTTCTACAGGAGTTTTTAGTAATTCCATTTTACTCTGTTCAACTCAGTCAATAAAAAAAATATTGAACTTACTACCTTTATCACTAATCACACAGGGTCTGCATGCGTACAACAACCTGCACAACTATCCAGTGTTACAAGTACTTCACCACCAAACAGTAAATGTCAACTTCAAATACCATAAAATATTCTCTTTAATAAAAATAATAGATTACCATTATACTGCAAAATGATGGATAATCAAACAAAGTCCATTCCTGTCTGTATTCCAAAACAGCATAAATAAACCGCAGAATTTCATTAACTAATTTTAAATTGGTTGAATCTGCAAGGACAGTTGCTGATAAAAGACCATCGGTTAGTATGGGGTGATGGACTGACACAAACTCTAAGCTATATTTTGACACATAGCCTTTTCTTCTGCGCAGGAGGGTACAGTGCAAGCGCACAATATGCAGATAAATTGTCCACCAGTCTTTTAAATGTTGTGGAATAATGCCCTAAAATGATCAATACATTATCCTGACTTCTAACACTTGATATAAACTATACTTACATTAGGAAAATAATTGGTTTGTAAGATGAGCGTCGTTGGAGGAAGCAATTGTTCGTTTATCAGAAGCAAATTTAAGTGTTCAAAATGCTCAATCAAAGGAGACTCTGCAAACTGCACTAGGGACATGGCAGTGACTTCTGCCACTCTTACGGGAAGCGAATGAACAATACAGAGTCCCAACACTTCAGTTACTCGTTCCACAAACCGCATATGTGTAAAAAAGTTCTCACAGTCACTTAAAGTGTCAAATTCTAAGCATGTTCTTATAATGCAAAGTACCAACACCCAATTTCTATAGTGGTTTTCATCGAGGGACTTCTCCATGAATGTAAACTTATATTCATAATAAAATATCTTTCTGAAGGGCTTTAAAAATGGTAATATCAATGTTGAATTGGTAACTAAAAAGTCCTTGAAATTTGTTACCATTATAGTAAATACAGTTAATAATACTGTTCTGCATGCGCTATTTGGAATGGCATAAACTTTTGAAAAATGATTTACTATTTCTGTTAAGCAAGTAAAAATTTCTTTTTTCTCAGTATTACTTTCCACAGTTGGAAAATTAACAAAAACAAGAAGTAATTCAGCCCATAAAGTCAATACTTCAACTGCCTTTGGTTTTTCAGTGTAACGCAACAAACCTTCTAAACACCATTTGAGAAAAAAAGGCTTATTCCATTCACGATCAAAATAATCTGGGTTGAGAAGTTTAACTGACAAGACAAAGTTCTTCCAAATTGTCAGTAAGGCTATACATAGAGGCAGGCGACTCGAATCAGACAGCAATGTTTCATCGTGCGATATTTGTGTCAACCGCTCCACCCACAATTTCAAAAACTCTTTAGGGTTCTCAAAAAGGGTTTTGAACCCTTTGCTAAATTTTTCGTGTATATTCGCCTTAGAAAAATGCAATTCCAGTACTATAATTTCTAATATTTGAAGCAGTGCCTCTATAGGTACATGATTGGGTTTTAGCAGTGGTGTAATAAGTGACACCCAAAAGCTTTCCTGATCCGTCATTTTCTTCAATAAATGCTGCTTGTTGGTTTTCCACAATTCGTGCAGGAGGTCGAGAATTGCTGCTTGTATTGATATTAATAATGAATTTGGATTCTGCAAACAAGCAATGATTACATAATACAAAAACTTAATATAACTTAAAAAATAAAATTGTATTAAATGTTTAACCGCACAGCTTAGTGGGTACAGTTGCTAGCTCTAGGCTGACTGCGCCTACCATTAATAGCTGGGGGTTAGACCCTGGCATAATAAGAGGAGGCTGAAGAGTAGTGCTGGCCAAACTATTTTCCTTGCAATGCCATCCAGCCCTATTAAAAAGTAGCAACTGTACCTAAAAGTATCTTTTAACATATAGATTCAGCCAAGACCATTCAGCATTACCCTTTCCAAGATCTAATAATGTTGTAATAGTAATCCCGATGTTTTACAGTTAAAAGCAAATTTTAATACAGAACTCCATAACCATTTCAATAATTTATAATTGTATAATGATCAATAAATGGCAGTGAAATTGGTTGTTTCTAAGATGAGGTAGAACCATCATGTTCATCAGATTTACCAGATAAGCACAATGTCTTAGTAAATAATCAAGAATTATCATGCAATATTGTTTATTATATAGAAGGATTCCTGATCAGGAAAATTATACAAAATATTAATTGCAAATAATAAATAATATCATAGTCCAGGGACTGCCACAGATAGACGACGAAAAACAGAAAGAGGTAAAAGAGAAAATACAAGGAGTGCTCAGAGAAATTGGAGTAGAAATTAATCCAATGGTGGACATAAAGGAAATCACGAAAATAGGAATATACAGGCCAAACAAGAAGAGACCAATCCTGGTAAAGCTACAAACATTGGACAAGAAAATGGAAATATTTAAACGGACCAAAGAACTAAAAGGGAAAGACATATGAATTAATGATGATTACAGAAAAAAAGTCCAAGAGGACAGGAAAATTTTGATACCACACCTAAAACAGGCAAAACAACAAGGAAACTGAGGAAAATCACGAAAACCGGACCAAAAAACTAATAAGACCAGGTAGAGGGACGGACAAAGAAGATAACGACAAGGCAATGAAAAGGAAAATGAATAAAATGGTAAGAAGACCAAGACGAAAAATGCAATAGTAAGAATAGGGACAAGGAACATAAAAACAATACTAGCAATAGGGAAAATGGAGGAAGTTGCTAGGGAAATGATAGAATATAATATAAAAATACTGGCGCTGCAGGAAATAAGATGGAAGGGAGAATGCAGGATTGACAAAGAAAAATACACAATGTGGTGAAGACAAACAAGGACAGAATGGAACAGCATTTATGATAAGCAAAAAACTGAGAAGAAGTGTAATAGAATTTAAAAGAATAAATGGAAGGATCTCGTACATAACGTTAAAAAATTACATAGCCTGATAAATACCTATGCGCCAATAGAAGTAGCAGCTGAGGAAGAGAAGGTTGACTTCTATGATAAAATACTATAGATATGCAAAAGAATCCCAAAGCATGACACGCTTATCCTTCTATGGGATTTCAATGCAAAGATGGGAAAAGAAGAATACTGGAGATCAATAGCTGGAAGGGAAACAGTGCACAATGAAACGAATAACAACGGAACAAGACTGGGAAGCTAGCATATCCTAGTGATAGCAAAGCTAAAATTAAGAATGATAGGAGGAAGGAAAAAACAAACAAAGAGAAAGAGGTGGAACACCGAAATGATAACAGAAAAGAAAAAACAGTACGAAGAAGAAGTCAAAAAACAATTAACAAAAAAGTTGGAAGACGAAGATATAGAAAAAGAATGGTGCAACATAGAAGGATGTATTGAAGCAGCCGTGGACAAAGTAATAGGGTAAAAAACCACAGAAAAAATGAATGAATGGTTTGACGAAGAATGTAAGGAAATAATACAAGAAAAGTAGCCGGCTAGACTAAAGTGGTTAAAAACAGGAAATGAACTAGAACGCAGAACATACCAAGAAATCAAAAAGGACAGCACGAAACTAATAAAAAAAAAAGAAGACAAGATGGCTTGGGAAAGTAATGGACACAATTGAAAAGGATAATAAAAATAACACCAAACTGTATAGATATATTAACAAACAAAACAGGAAAAGAAATACAGCAAACATAAGTAGCATAGAATGGAGAAATCATTTCAAAGAAACATTAACAGACAGATATGATGACAGAGGAGGAAAAAGAGAGAAATGCAGAGAACAACACAGAAACGGAAGAACCGGACATTCCCACAGAAGAGGAATTCATTGAAGTAATAGCACAGCTTAAGATGAGTAAAGCAGGAGGAAAGGATAACATAGTCAATGAACTGATAAAACATGGACGAGAATCTTTAAGGCAAAGAATATTTAAGCTATTAACTCACGTCTGGAAAAAGGAAACGACGCCTAGTGAGTGGGAAGAGGAATAATACCAGTATATAAGAAGGGAGACCCAAACGCATGCGCAAACTACATGAGAATCACCCTACTTAATGTCATTTATAAGATATTGACCACGCTAATAAACAAAAAATTAATGAAGCACACGGAGACGCAAATAGGAGATTACCAATACGGCTTTAGAAGAGGTAGATCGACTATAGATGCTGTGCACATGGTGAGTCAAACAACCAAAAAGTCCCATGAATATGGAACTAGACTGCAAATTGTGTATACAGACTTCAAACACGCATTTGATAGCCTGAAACAGGAACAGGTAATAAAAGCCATGAAGGACATGGAAGTACCAGGAAAGCTTGTGACACCGATAGAAATGACGATGAGACACTCAAAACACTGAACTGAAACTGAAGATTTCGAAATAAATCTAGGCTTAAGACAGGGAGACAGACTATCGATAACATTATTTAACTTAGCATTGGATGAAACAGTGAAAGAGTGCGACTTTAGTGGAACAATTATCAATAAAATGACACAAGTAGTGGCGTACGCAGATGACATCGCGGTGCTAGCCAGAGCCTGGAAGAAGCAATTCAGAAAATCGAGCAAAAGGCCTAATAATAAACCAGGAAAAAAGTAAATACATGAAAATAAGCAGAGAAAAAAGGAAAGTAACAAATAAAAAAGTAAGAATAGGAACCCTGGAGTTCGAAATAGTAGGCAATTTTAAATATCTAGGAATAATAATTCACAGCAAAAATGACAGAAGCATAGAGATTGACCACAGAGTGCAAGCGGGACACAAAATCTATTACAAATACAAAAATATTATGAAAAGTAAAAGCATAAATACAAAAATGAGGGTATATAGAGCAGCAATTAGACTGGTAGTGACCTATGGCGCAGAGACGATGAACTTAACAAGTTTGGAACAGGAAAAACTAAGAATATTTGAAAGAAAGATCATAAGAAGCATATACGGATCAAAAATAGGTGCAGAGGGTGAATACAAAAGATTAATGAACTTTGAAATAAAAAATATCCTAAAAGGAGAAGATATAGTAAATATCATAAAAGTGCAAAGACTCCGCTGGTACGGCCACATAAGAAGAATGGGAAACAACAGAGATGTCAGGAAAGTCACAATGTGGAGACCGGCTACCAATAGAGGAAGAGGAAGACCAAAAAGCAAGTAGGAAGATCAAGTAGTGGAAGATGTAAAGAAGCTGGAGGTACATGCATGGAGGGAAAAGATACAGGACCGAGATGCGTGGAAGAAAATAACGGAAGAAGCAAGGACAAACAACAGGATGGAATTAGTCAAGATCGTGGATTAACTCACCACAGGAAATGAGTTGCAAGAGATCAAGAGAAGAGCAGCTACAATTCCTAAAGGAATGTACAGCCATGTATATACTAATTGCAAAAATTGTATATCTAAAATATAAATCCATTTATTATTTTGAACACATTTACTGTATAATAAATTAATTCAGTTTGTTGATAGAAGCCAAAAAAGGTTGATTTAATATTTTCATTTCCAAGTTTTTTTCCCCAAAGACAGAGGTTGGACTATAGAAGTTTATTATCACTATTTCTGAGTTCAGAAGGTCAGAGGTTCAGAGGTCCGCGGACCGGTAACGGTAACCTAATCTAACCGGTGCGCGAAAATTTTAAAAGTTTAAAGCTAATATTTTTTGTAAAACAACTTAAAGGTAGTATAACTAGCACATAAAATCATACATTTTTATAAATTTACTTGGACCAACACCGATTCTTCGACGACCAAGCAATACTACGGCTATCACAAGGTAGAAGTTTAAAAAGCTTGTTTGAATTTAAAGATGAAGTCGAATCTTTCTATATCGAAAAGAATCCGAATTGTCCATATTTTTCCGGGACATTAATTGGGTTGCGAAATGGTCATATATTATATATATATTTCAGCACTGCGGGCCTTATAGACCCATAGCTTTTTTGATGGATTTTCCCCATTGGTTTCAATTCTTGATTTTGTTTTCCCAATTCGTCAGATTGTTCTCTTACAGGTCCTTCTTAACACACTCCCACCAGGTTTACTTTGGACGCACTCTTCTATTTCTTCTTTCTGCTTCACCTTTCAGTATTCTTCTTGGTACCCTCTTTCTCTCATGTACTCTACATGTCCTAACCATGTTAATCTATTTGCCTTGACTGTGTTAATATTTCCGGTTCGTTATAAAGTTCTTCTACTTCTTTGTTATTTTTCTCCATTCGTCATTCTAATTAACTCCTCCGTAGATTTTACATAAAATCTTCCTCCCAAATTTCCAACTTTTTGATATCCATTTCTCTTAGGACCCACGTTTCACTTCTGTAGTACAGCACTGGTCTTACCACTGTTTTTTAAAGGCATACTTTCACTGCCCTGGCACTAAAAGTTTTCCTAAATGCAATGGCGCATCTGTTTGCTGCCACTATTCTTCCTGTCTTCTTTCTTGAAGTCGTATCTCTTCCCCTCTGTGTTTGTATGCTTAGGTATTCTGGAAATTGATGTGTTCTTCCCATGACCATGTATTTTGTTTCGTTTGGTTAAATCTTAAACCAACTTTTCCTGCTTTTGCTTTAAGTTTTTTTGTGACACTTTTGAGTTCTTCGTGCATTCTTGCTAGTAAAACTATGTAACGATTTCCGCGCCTAACAGAAGGCATATATAGGAATTTTAATATTTCGAAGTTCGTTCAGGTCAAGACGACGCCGTGCGGTTGTGAATTTAAAATTTTGGGGGGAAGGAGATTCTAAAAGACAGTTTTCCGTAAGTAGGTCAGTGGGTTAAACTTGTCAACCTTACCGGACGTTTATTGTGAATAGTGAATTATTTATTGAAATCGTTTGTCGATTGGGAATTAGTTTTCCGCTTTGAGAGTCACTTCACACAGGAGCTTTTCCCATAGTTGAAGGGAAACAAATCTCCAGGAATTTATTTTCCAATATAAAATTTACTCCGGTAAAGAAGATTTGGTTTGGTGTTATGCCAGAGTCCATCAACTGGTGAGTTGGTTATAACCAGAAATTGTTGTCTTATCGTAATTTCCAGAATCTTCATTCTAATCTCAGATAAATTTAATTAGGCAAAATTCGTACAACAGAACTTCCAGAAATTAAGACGACGCAGTTGAAAAACTTTACATTTACACGTATTGTTCAAACTGATACGCTGTCCTCGCCGAGTAACCTTGTGAGGGTTTTTTCCCGAACCGAGTGGACACCTGGGTCTATCGATAGAGAGTCTGGTGTACGGTCGAGCTGATTGCCGCTACGTATTGATCAAGGGAAGTGCATTTTTAAAAACTGTATAACCTTGTCTTGTTTACGATTTCGTTATGTTTATTTAAGAATTACTTTATTAATTGAATGGGGTCAACGAATTGTGTCATTGGGATTTAATTGGGATTATGTGTACATATGAAATACTATTGTAATATTCCATATTCCAATTTTACGTAAAGCAGATATACAGGGTACTCCAATAGTGGGTTGATATTGCGTTTGTAAGAGTTCATGCCTTGACGATAGTTTTTGATCGTTGATCACGCGTGTATTCATGACGCGAAGGCCTTCGAAGTTACGGAATGCGCTAAAGATTTCTAGCATATGGTTGTGTAGCGCAATAAAGGTCCTAAAAATTGTTTGAGTGTTGCCAAGTTAATTTTCGTTATATTCCGGTAGAGTAACGTAAAATTGGGACTTCTATTTTTATTTTAAATCATTGTTCTTGCACAGAAATTTTAGAACTGTGAATGGGTTTTGTTGGTTTATTAAGTAAACAGAGATTTGGTTGCAACTTATCTTTTATTTTACGACGAAGTATTTGGATTTAAGTCTACGTAAAGGATAGATATAAATAATATAAAAGTAGGTGATTATTTTTCTTAGGGTCCGACTTCTCAATTACTACCTCGGACGATGCTAGAAAATTATAAGTCGGTGGCGCCTTGTTTTGAACCTACTCCTTCTTCGATTGGGTTTCCGGGAATCTGGCATCTGTCAATGTGTAATTGTCTACCTAAACAGTGGCGGAGTGATGAGGTTGTTTTTGTAATTCAACCAATTTTTGTATATGGTAAAGATTAAAGGCGTGACAAATAAAGAGACGCCCAAACGTTTCGGGGCCTAGAATATTTTTATAACCAGTTATTTTATGTTGCATAGCATTGTTATAATTGGTTGTTTGAATTTACAAAAATTGCTCTCGTACCTATCGTAAAGAAAGTTGCAACCTGAGATACTATTATTTGAATTCTTTTGGGGTTTAGTTGTAATTTAAATTTAAACTTTAGGAATTAATTTTGAGGGAATTTTGTCAAAATGGATATTGATAGACTAAACAGTGGCGGAGTGATCAGGTTGTTTTTGTAATTCAAGTAATTTTTGTATATAGTAAAGATTAAAGACGTGACAACTACCTCATCGGCGTACGCCATACACTGGTTTGCATTCTGAAGTATTGTTTCTTTCTTGTTGATACCACTTTTTCGTATGACTTGCTCCAAGACTAGTTGAATAATGTAGTACAGTGGGTCGCCTTGTTTTATCCCATTATTAGTTGAAAATGTATTACTTATGCTTCCGTTTATTTTTACTTGGTTTATTGTTCTAATAAGTGTTATTGAGGTCAGTTTAATTATCTTGTTTGGGGTCTGTAATTCTTTCATCTCTTTTATGACTTCACTTCTAGTTATTTTATCATATGCCTGTTGAAAATCAATAAAGAGTCCGTGTATATTAATCTCTTTCTTTTGACTTTTTTCCTGTATTATCCTCAGGGTAAATATTGGATCTATTGTGGATTGATTTCCTCTGAAACCGTTCGGGTATTCCCCGAGCTACTTTTCAGTCCAGTCCCTTAATCTGCGATTTGAGTTACGCTAAGATTTTGTATCCTATGTTTAGCAGAGAAATTGGTCTGTAATTGTCGCATCTAGTTTGGTCACCTTTTTTATGAATAGGGCTTATAATAGTCTCCTCCCATTCGTTTGCATTTTTTCTTCGAACCAAATTTTTTCTATCAGCTTGTGTATTCTTTGTATCAGATTTCTTCCACCATATTTTATTCCTTCTATAGAGATTCCATCTGTTCCAGGATTGTTGTAGTTTTTCATGTTTCCTATTATCTCCTCGAATTCTTCCAGTGTAGGTGTTCTCACTTCATGATAACCTCTTCCATTGACTGTCCATTGCTTATTTGCCTCTTCTTCGTTGCTTAAAATTTCTGTTTAGAATTGTAAATCTAGGATTACTACCTTCATAAAATACTTATTTGCTTCTCTGTCTTCTTCTTCATGTTATCATCCGTCTTATTTTTCAACATCTTCATTTTTCTTCTTACTTCTGTGTCTTCATGACATTACTCATCAAACCATTCTTTTTTCTTATGGTGCGGTTTCTTCTTCACTTGTTCATTTCTTGTTTAATGGTTTTGTTGACATTTTCCCATTCTAAATTGATTTCTGCTCCTGCTGATACTCGTTGGGTTGCGTTGCAAAACTGTCATACTTGTCGGATATATTTTCCCATATATATTTTTCAGGGAAATAATAGTACCATTTTCAATTTATGCAATAAAATTGAACATTTTACCAACAAAAAGAAAAACAGCAATCACAATGAATGCTGCTGTTCAGTAATTTGTATATACGTGTATTCTTAAATAAATACAAAATATATATTGCTTAACGCACTTTGTAGTTTTTTTTACAAAAGTAAATAAAAAATATTATTAAAATAATATTGGCATCAAAAAATTTTAATATTTTCCGATCCACGGTACATTTTGGGTTGAAAAACATTGCTCTACGCAACCACCAAAAAATTGAAATATGGATTGTTTGTTTTGAATGGGCGAGGTCTAAGTTACGGTTTCCTAAGCATCTCTATGTACAGAAGCACAAAATGAACTCCTGATAATTAATGGTTGCATTTAAAAATTGTATGTGACAATGATTAATTTTATAAATCTGCAGAGATACTTACCCTTTCAATACTCTTTAAGTAATCTTCTAGAAAACTCAAAATACCAACATCTGAATATTCTTCTTTTGGTGACATATTAAAAAATGCTGAAGTCATGCTGCTTTGTTCGCTGATACAAGCAGTTACCAATTTGACCACATCCACTCTCATTTCTTGATCATCCAATGAATCACGCAGACGTTCTAGAAATAAACTTTGAAGTTGGTAATCATCAAGTTGTAACGAATGTAGTAATGGACTGTTAGATACCTGTGAATTACAAATACCGTTATTTGTACAAAATTAAATTAAAATAAACAGAATCTAACTCACTTTTACAAAAGCAGTCAAAATTTGACAAGCTAGTTTAGGTATTTCAGGATGAAAGCAGTGGTTCATATAGCTTGAAATAATTTTTAAAGTACTGTAGCTTGATGGCTCCCACCAATACAAAAGCTCTTCAAAAAGATGGTATTTTCCTGGGGGTTTTGTCTTTGCTAAATTCAAAAGCAACAGAACACATTCTAATGCCCTTTTTATTGTCTCTACTACAAGAAGTACAGGTCCATCCTGCCAATTCATTTCTGTAGTTAAAAGTAATTGTACTTTATTATTTCCACATGCAACAATCTGCATTAAGCATTTAGAGTAAGTTTTGTTAGTTAAGAATAATTCTGTTACACAATTATACAGTATTGCATCAGGTTCTGCTAACGAATTATGATCCTTTTTTAAAATATTATGTATCAAGTTGATAAGATCAACTAGAACCTTTTGCTTTTGATGATCATCAGAGAAGAGTTGTTTGACAAACACTGGAAATACTTTTACCAGAAGAAACATACATCCTGGTATTTGCAATTTTGTGTAATAAATGTCTTTCTAAAAATAAAAAACAATTAGAAACATCGCTTAATATGACAAAAATGGCACTGGTCAAGAATAGGGTCCCAAACCATGTTCTAATTTATGTTCTAATTAGATAATGTAAACATTTGCTAACCTAACCTAACTTAACCTAACCTAACCTTGACCAGTACCAGGTTAGGTTAGGTTAGGTTAGCAAATGTTTACATTATCTAATTAGAACATAAATTAGAACATGGTTTGGGACCCATATTTTTGACCAGTACCGAATGGTATAAGTTATTTTGTTTCAGATTTTCATTATTTCGTGCTCAGACTTTTCTGTCTATTATATTATTTTCTTCTACTCATTACTAAATGACATCTAAAATGTTATTGTTTGTTACTGAATTTAAATTAAATTTTATGCCTACTATAATATCCAGAAAATCCCCAATACAGAAAATATCTTCTACCAACAGCAAAGCAGGCATTTTTAAATTCAAAGAACCTTAAACTTAGTTTACAATTAGATCAGATTTGTATATATATAAAACAGAGCGGTGCCAAGCACTGACAAAAAGTGCTCGCGAGCACTAAGCACTCAAAAAAGGTACTTTTATTTTCGAGCACTACACACTGTTAATAGTAAAGTGCTCGTGCTTACTAAGCACTCTGAAAAAGTGCTTTATACTCACGAGCACTAAGCACTTTTTTAAAAATTAAATAATGGGGTATCTATTGAGGCTAGAACTTCATTGAATTTAAGTATTATTTATAAAAAAGGATGAAGGCCAACAACAACGACTTAGGATGACAATATAGAAAAAGAATGCCATAATTTGCCGAATGCACTATACAGGGTGTTTAAAAAATACATTCGGATATTTTACCCACTTATAGATCTCATCAATACAAACAAAAAAATAATAAATACTGGTTTGAAAATCAACCGTTTTGAGATATGGAGGTTTTTAAGAAAATAAATATTGCTTGTTATTTCAATAAGTTCCCCAACCATTAAAACAACTATCCGTGTAAATAAAACTTTTTAATTACAAATAATTAAAGTAGATGTTCTACATGTCCTCCTTCCATTTGTACACGTTCTTCGCATCTCCGTCAAAATGATTCAAAGATTCCCGGATTCATACGAGCAGTGTGGCTTTGTGAAAGGTTTTGGGACAACAAACCATCTGCAAACGATGAGACTTCTGAGAGTAATAGAGAGAGTTGATAAGTATGAAGATGAAAGTAGGAAAAGAAAATCAAGAAGCGGAAGTCAAAAGAAGGGTCACAGCCGGATGGTCAGGTTTCGGAAAATTAAATCAAGTATGGAAAACAAAGATACCGTCAGAACTAAAAGCTAAAGTTTTCAATCAATGTGTGATACTAGCAATGACCTATTGCACAGGAACTTGGGTGCTTACAAAAGCAATCATGAATAGGATTAGAGTAGCACAGAGAGTCATGGAGCGAAAAATGGTACGAACAACTCTAGCAGACAGAAAAACAAACGAATGGCTAAGAGAAAAATCTATAAGCGAAGATATAGCGACAAGAAAAGCAAGCCAAAATGGGAATGGGCTGGACATGTTGCCAGAATGCCGGACAAATGGAGTAAGAAGATTTGGGAATGGAGACCATGAAGAAGGAGAAGAGGAGTCGGCAGGCCAATGATGAGATACGAAAAACAGCCGGAACTAAATGGCAAGAAATAGCAAAGAACAGAAAGAAATGGAAGGATAGAAAGGAGGCCTATATCCGTATATGGATAGAGAGAGGCTAGAAGAAGAAGTGTGGCAGGAATGTTCTATTCGTTCTCGCAATTCGATTAAATTATTCACAGGGCTTGAATAAACTAATGACTTTAAATAGCTCCAAATACAAAAATTGAATGGATTGAGGCCAGGAGATCTGGGTGGCCCCACAACTGGACCTCTCTCGCCCTATCCATCTGCAGTTGTAATTTTCGTTAGGAAATTTCTGGCTAAGATTTAAAGATGTGCAGAAGCCCTATCGTGCATCAACCATATATTCATTCTATGAATGGGTACATCTTCTAACAATAGTGGCAAGGCATTATGCAAAAAGTCAAGATACAATTGCCCAGTCAAACGGTTCAGAAGAAAAAAAGGTCCTATCATATGGTCTCCAAAAATCCCAACCCAAACTTTAATTGAAAATCGTTGTTCGATTCAATAATAGCACGAGGGTTTTCATCTGACCAAACATGGCTGTTGTGGAAATTAAAAATGCCATCTTATGAAACTAGCTTCGCCAGTAAATAAGACTTCACTAACAAAGTTTGTGTTTTCCGCAACTCTTGTCAGTGCCCATAGGCAAAACACCAGACGTGCAGCATAATCAGGCACAATAAGAGCCTGTACCCTTTGAATATGGTATGGGTACAATTCCTCCTAGCGTAACATTCTCCAAATTAGGGAAGCATTAATATTTGTTTCGGCAGAAAGTTTTCTAGTACTGTTACCTGGATTTTCTTCAATCCTCCTTAAAAAGTGAAGTTCCTCGTGAGGGGTAGAAACTGATCTAGGCCGACCACCACCACTATTTCTTGATTAAAATGCACCAACTTCCGATAAACGTTGATATAAATTTCTAAAAAGTTTGTCACACGGAAGTGCCCGGTTCGAAAATGCTTTGGCATACAAGCGACGTGCCTCATAAGAATTACCAATGGCCTTACCATACATGACATGCATAACTGCCATTTCGGCGTTGGTATACATA
Organism: Limonius californicus; assembly: GCA_014611495.1. Lineage (NCBI taxonomy): Eukaryota > Metazoa > Arthropoda > Insecta > Coleoptera > Elateridae > Limonius > Limonius californicus. The sequence continues at coordinate 5,030 of JABXWE010001356.1, read as the reverse complement.
TTCCAACAATAACAATATTGATACTTACAAAAACTCAAACAAATGTTGTTTTACCCATTTCCATAGCGTGATAAATACTGGCTGTATCTTGAAAACGGTTGATTTTCGAACCCGTTTATTGTGATATTCGATTACGTTTATACAGTTTTTACGAATCTGGTCTTTTGTCGTTCCCACTTTGTGTACACTGTACAGTATTGTTCGCAATCCTGTTTAATACAGTTCAATTAGTGTTCATAGAACTTAAATACGGTTTTGAATCCAACCGATACTGCCAGAGCTATTGCTTTAATTGAAGATGGATGATCGCAGTACTACGTAGCTCGGTTTCCAGGTTGTATAAGATGTACAATGAGCTGTAGTACGATTTCGTGAAACTGGAGGCTACACTAGACGCCGTGGTTCAGGCAGAAAAAGGTGTACAACTGCTCAAGACGACTACTTTCTCACCTTGAGAGTCCAGAGACACATGGACACCACTGAAGTTAGTGCATGGAATGACTTTGAAGAGGTATGTGGTGCAGTAGTTAGTGAAAGAACCGTAAGAAGAAGATTACAGGAACACGGTTTGAGTGCAAGAAGACCCGCAAGTGGCCCACAATTGACCAGGGAAACCGATACTGCCAGAGCTATTGCTTTAATTCAAGATGGACGATCACAGTACTACGTAGCTCGGATTCTAGGTTGTACAAGATGTACAAAGAGCTGTAGTACGATTTCGTGAAACTGGAGGCTGCACTAGACGCCGTGGTTCAGACAGAAAAAGGCGTACAACTACTCAAGACGACCACTTTCTCACCTTGAAACTCCGGAGACACACGGACACCACTGAAGTTAGTGCATGGAATGACTTTGAAGAGGTATGTGGTGCAGTAGTTAGTGAAAGAACCATAAGAAGTAGATTACAGGAACACAGCTTGAGTGCAAGAAGACCCGCAAGTGGCCCAAATTGACCAGGGAAACCGATACTGCCAGAGCTATTGCTTTAATTCAAGATGGATGATCGCAGTACTACGTAGCTCGAATTCTAGGTTGTACAAGATGTACAAAGAGCTGTAGTACGATTTCGTGAAACTGGAGGCTGCACTAGACGCCGTGGTTCAGACAGAAAAAGGCGTACAACTACTCAAGACGACCACTTTCTCACCTTGAAACTCCGGAGACACACGGACACCACTGAAGTTAGTGCATGGAATGACTTGGAAGAGGTATGTGGTACAGTAGTTAGTGAAAGAACCGTAAGAAGAAGATTACAGGAACACGGCTTGAGTGCAAGAAGACCCGCAAGTGGCCCACAATTGACCAGGGAAACCAATACTGCCAGAGTTATTGCTTTAATTCAAGATGGACGATCGCAGTACTACGTAGCTCGGATTCTAGGTTGTACAAGATGTACAAAGAGCTGTAGTACGATTTCGTGAAACTGGAGGCTGCACTAGACGCCGTGGTTCAGACAGAAAAAGGCGTACAACTACTCAAGACGACCACTTTCTCACCTTGAGACTCCTGAGACACACGGACACCACTGAAGTTAGTGCATGGAATGACTTTGAAGAGGTATGTAGTGCAGTAGCTAGTGAAAGAACCGTAAGAAGTAGATTACAGGAACACGGCTTGAGTGCAAGAAGACCCGCAAGTGGCCCACAATTGGCCAGGGAAACCGACACTGCCAGAGCTATTGCTTTAATTCAAGATGGACGATCGCAGTACTACGTAGCTCGGATTCTAGGTTGTACAAGATGTACAAAGAGCTATAGTACGATTTCGTAAAACTGGAGGCTGCACTAGACGCCGTGGTTCTGACAGAAAAAGGCGTACAACTACTCAAGACGACCACATTCTCACCTTGAGAGTCCTGAGACACAAGGACACCACTGAAGTTAGTGCATGGAATGTGTTGGAAAAAAAATAATCAATGATTAGTCTCCATAAGAAATTTATATGTCACCCATGGTAACGAGTCTTTAATCATTTGTTGAATTTAAGAATTTTCGTATCTGAGAATTCAAAAATATTAATATCGCTTTAACAATGTGGAAGTGGTACTCATCTGGTACATATGGACATGGCCTGCATTGACTGCACTCTATAAAAACGTAAGTTTCCACAACTAGAGTATCACTTGAAGAATTAGTGCTTCCAGATTTGGACTGTGTTATCTTGTGAGTACAACTTGACGTTTCACCAACAGTTGTACGCCGGTTCTTCAGGAGGTAAGAGTAAGAACAAGCATGGTAATTTAACATATTAGCCATGTCAAAGGCAAAACTTATTCTGCAAACAACAGGTAGAACAAATTTTAACTCTTACGTGCTTGACACTTGATATATTGAGTTCTTGGTTCATGAAGATGCCATATAGAACGAACGATGAAATATCAAGTTCTACTCATAAAATAATGCAAGTCCAGATCTGGAAGCACTAATCCCCTGTTGTACTACACTGAGAAGATTGCCGGAATTAAGACTGTAGAATTAAAAAACAACTACTTAGTCATTTACCGACATTTCGGTCAATCCTACATTTTCACATTCTTCAGGGTTCAACTATGAACAAATTGTTGTTGTAGAAACCTCGTGCAATTGGTATGCTTGTGCTTGTAATGTACTATAATATGTAATAATTTGATAATTCCAATGGTTTTCAAGGACACCATTGTTAAATATTTGGGCTCAATCCAATTTAGAAAAACAATATTAGGGATTACTTTAAAATAAAAACAATTTATTTTAAATATTTCCTAAAACTTATTACATGAGATAGAAATTACATTTGAGTGCTTAGAATGCTTAGACTAGCACTAAGCACAGTGCTTAGGAACAGCTCTGGTATGAATGTTATTTATTGACAATTGATGGCATTTAACATTAGCTCATCTACATCAATTATTTTTTAAATATTTTACATTTTACAGTATCTTTCATATAGAAATGAGTTTTTCTTTAATTTTCTTATTAAAACTTATTGATATGTCTTTCTAAAACATTTATAATAATTTAAGATCCTTTTGGTTGGATTTTGTTTTTCCAAAAATCTGACTAAACTATTTGATGAGCATTGAGCTAAAACATCCAACAAACGCACGTGTTTAACTCACCCGAGCGCGCGCTGTGATTGGTCTACGCTAGATAACGCTAATGCCTCATTACTTAAGGAGTAATTGACGCTCAAAACCTTTACTTTGCACTCGTAATTACCGAGTTAAGTTTGTGTGCTTTTTGAGTAGTGCTTATCGATTTACGGAGCGTTTGAATAGTGCCTGGTGCTTATTTTCCTAAAATGGAGCAAGTTGCTCCAGAAACATGTAATCGTAGGGGGTGTCCTACTACTTTAAATGAAAAACAATTAATAGTAAAATTGTATAATTCGACGTTAGAAGAAAATCCTGAGATTTTACTGACTGACATTGTACAATTTGTTGCTAAAACAGCGGGTGTTAGCGTTGCAACAGTAAAAAGAATTTTAAAGGAGTTTCGGGATACTAAAACTTAGTCTTCTCCAAAATCTCCCGGAGTTAGAAAAAAAGATGAAATTGATGATGCTGTTCTCTTTGCAATTCGTAAGAACGTACGTGCTATTTTTAAACATATTGTAATTTTTCTGTACAATATGCGAATATGCATTTCTGAGCTCGACTTTATATGGAATATTAAAAAAATTTTAAATGTTCAACTCGCTGCCGTCAATCCATGTTAATGGATAGCACAGCAGATAATTATTATTATATTATATTAATTGTTAATAATTAAGTGTTTATTATTCCTTTAATGCTTTTACTAGTATGTATTTATTTGTGTCTGACTAATTAATAGATTGCAGGATTTAACATGATGCACCTATTTGTCAACCACGCATTTGACTACTTAACAGCGGATTGCTTTCACGTTAATATTTGTAATGCAAATGTCTCCAAGTCCATAAAACACATTTACTTAAAAAAAATGGTTCTTTTCAGAACAACCGGTTAATTTAGAAACGCAAGGAATATTACGTAAATACACATCCGGTAAAGCAAAGCACCTGTCAAGCATTTGTTTACGTTCTAGCTCAATGCTCACCAAATAGAGTTTAGTTATATAGTGAATACCTTTATTTTATATTACAGAAGTATGATCTAAAACAAGTTCCCTTTCATTTCTCATCTACTACACAAATTTTTGAGCATAACCTAAATAGCTAACTCAATATTTAAAGAACAATGAAACAGAAGTGGAAAAACAAGGTTTCTTACCTGTATAGCTTCATTTATAAACTGTATGTATAAATGTAGAAGGTCACATGAGTTCGAATGGGGGAATTCATCCTGAATGTGACGAAAAAGAGTTGCCTGAGATAACAAATATGATTTACTGAAATCTATTGGCGAGATATTTTCATGGGATAATTTTGGTAAAAAATCGATGGCTACCAAAGCTCGCACAATATCAGCAGGTTCACGCTTAAACATATGCAAACTCATTTCAAAACACATTTTCATGACTTCTAAATTCTTTGTTTGCGATTTTGCACTGATAGACAGCAAACATAAAGCTAACCGCATCAACTTCTTCACATCGGCATTCTGCCAGGCCCAATCTGGATCAACTTTTAAAATCTCCAAAATTACATTATATCCAGCTAACACTATTTTCTGATACGGTTCATCATACTTTTGTTCCAGCTCAACTCGATCGAGGAAATTAGTAACAACGTATATTAAAAGTCGGAAGTAGTTCCACTCTGCATGAATTTCAATTAGGGGTTCTTCATATTTTTCAGTGATTAGTGCCTTACTTCCAGATGGGAATACAATTAAATTGTTACCAAGAGGTTTATACACATGCGTGAGATAATTATTTTTAATGTATGGTCCATTCTGCTCGGGAGAACTATATTTTTCTGTAAACGTGTTCAGATTGCTTAGTTTTGCAAACACCTACAAAAATGAAACATTAGAAAATATACAAAATAAAATATGTATGAATTATTGAAAAAAAATAGATAAGAATGTGCAAGGATAAAGTACATTCACTAAAAAAAAAAAAAAACCC